>PVIA01009257.1:0-62959 GCA_004024845.1 Tonatia bakeri
GGAACCCGGCGGGTCGCCCGGGGGAAGCCAGAAGCGCCCGGCTTCCACGCCGGGTCCCATAGGGCTGAGCCTAAGCGCATGGACTGGATCCGATGCGCCCTCTCGATTAGACCAGGAGTGTTCTGGGGTGCAGCCCACGGCGAGCATCAGCAGACTGGACTTCGATTTCAGCTGAGTCCTCTGGAGGGGTGGGGCATCGTCTTTGCAAAGACAGAGACCGAGTCCTCCACAGTGACAGTGACTTACGGGAGCACTTCTGAGGGTGGCCTCTGGTGACCACCTGGGGGGCTGTTGGGGCGTTGGAGTGGGAACTCTGAACAGGGGTGCCGGGTGCGTGTGCTCGCAGGGACGGCAACCGGGACTTTCGAGGTGAGAGGGATCTCGGGGGTATCGGTCCTACAGGTAGGAACGGCGTGTGGGAGCCCGTCTGATCCTGAATTGGTGGTGTATAGGGTGCTGAGGAGGGCCCCCCGGAACCCCGATCCCCCTGGGGCCCCGCGCGCTCTCACCAGTTGCAGCAGCATGAGGACACCAAGGATGGAGCGCACGAAGCCCAGGTCCGGGCGCAGCGCCGAGACGGAGGCGCCAGCGCCCTGCGCGGGGCTGCTGGTCCGCGTGCTCACTTTGGACGGGAACTCGGCCATCGCGGCTTCGTCGCCTCCGGGAGGTCGCTCCTGCAGCCGTCACCGCCCCTCCCGCGGTGGGCACCGGCTCCTGCGCGGCTCCTTCCGGGGGACCCGGCTCCAGCCGCCGCTCCCCAAGGGATCGGAGAGGAAGGATCCAGGAGCAGCCAGGTGCTGCCGGAGCCCCAGCCCCGCCCTCGCCGCGGGACCCTCCCCTTTAACCCTTTGCTCGACGCTGGCAGCTCCAGCCTGAAGACAAATGAAGTCGCGTCTGTCTACTTTGTAGACAGAAAAGCCGAGGCCGCCTCAGTGAGATGGCTCGCCAGAACCAGCCTAGATAGCTGCGCGTTTCCGTCCTGGGGAAGGCCGCCTGCTGGGAATGTACACCGTGGCTCCACGCCCTCCTAGCCGCTGACAGCTACCGGCTCTCTCCTGGGTGTCTCTAAGGCGCTGGTGCCCTTTGGCTTTGCTCTCTCCTTAAAGCGAGATCGGCATCCGGGGAGACCAGGCACCCTGCAGAGAAGGGTCTGTGTAATCGGTGGGTGCATGTGACTCAGGTGAGGCGCTTTTCCCGTATGAACACACTAAGCAATAGCTTAGATCTCCCAGCCTCCGTTTCCTCGGCGGTAATGTAGCAAATGAAAGGACCTGCCTCACAGAGCAGAATGAAGGAAGCCTTTGGGGCTCAGTGGGGCCAGGGTGTCACTCAGAAGGTGGGAAATGATGTTGGAGTTCTGGTGTCACTGTCCCACCCGCACCCTGAAACACACAAGCACACCCCCTCCCCCTCAAGTCTAGGAGGCTCGAACGGAACACACTTTATCCACAAACCAGTGTTTGCCAAGGGCCTGCTGAACGTCAGGCCCTGGAACAAGCAGGGCACAAGCCAGACAAGGCCTTCCTGGGTCCCCTTTTCTTGTGGGTGACAAGTAGTAAACTGCAGAGAAAAAAAAATAACTTTGGATAATGCCAAGGGCTATGACTAACGTAAAATGGGGGAAGCAACAGGCAACGTTTAGATAGAGTGAGTGGTCAAAGAAGACCCCTCAGAGAAGGTGACGTGTATGCAGGGACCTGACTCAGAAGCAGGGACCTGCCCTGGGAGGAGCTGGGGGAAGAAGTACGTGCAAAGGCCCTGTGGCAGGGCAGTCCTGGATGGTTTGGAAGATCTCTGGTGGCTGAGGCAGAGCGAGGGTGAGATGCAACCTGTGGGCAGGGACAGGGTCATGAAGTGCTATTTAGATCATTCTATTAGTTTCCTGTGGCTGCCGGAACAAATTATCCCGAACTTGGTGGCTTAAAAGAACAGAAACGTACTCTTTCAGGGTTCTAGAGGCCAGAGTCTGAAATCAGCTTCCCTGAGCCAAAATCGAGGTCAGCCGGGCTGCTGTTCCTCTGCAGCTCGGATGGGAGCATCTGCTCCTGTGTCCTGTAGCTTCTCAGGGTGGCTGTCGGCATTCCTGGGCTTGTGACCTCATCACCTCAATCTCTGCCTCTGTGGTCACATCGCCTCCTCTTCTGTCTGCATCCAGTCTCTGCCTCTCCCTCGTAAAGACGCCTGTGATTGGGTTAAGGTCCACCCAGGTACTCCAGGATATTCTTCCCTCATTGAGATCGAACCTTAGTTCGATCTACAAAGACCCTTCTTCTTTACGAAGTATAAGTTGCAGTTCCTGGGGTAGGGTCTGATGTTTTCAGTGGCCATTATTCATTCTACAGGGTGGTGAACGGAGTTAACTTTTTTTTTTCTTGAAGCAATGGAGCAGCAAGTTCTTCCTTGAAAGTATCACTGGTTGATGCTGACTTAACCCTTTGCCCACTCAACTGGATGTTCAAGGGCTTTCTCCCAAGGCACCCGACTCCACCCCCCAAGTAGGTACACAGGAAAGGAGAGGGGCTTCTGGGTAGCTGCAGAACCCTTACCCAGAGACCAGCCTCCCTGCTTACGGCTGGAGCCCAAATGCAGAACAAAGCGCTTGGGTAAACCATTAATTTTATTGTGACACAGAAAAGAATGGGATGATTGTTTCTGAGGCCGATTGTAAAACAGTGGAGTGGTTTTGTTTGGTTTTGGTTTGGATTTTGTTTTTTGGTTAATCCCACTTTCATTCCTTTCAAATGGCATCAAGCAAGACTCAATCCCTGCATTGTTTTCTATGGTGACATTTTCTTCGAAACCAACTTTGTTTACCTCCCAGTCAGAAAACGTGGGAAGGAACCTGTCCCCAGGCTAGGACCTGCCGCCCACTCAGGGTCTCTGCTGGCCCTGTGGGAGTCCTGGGTTCTCCGGGTGGGGCAGCTGAACAGAACGCCAGGATGAGGAGGTGAAAGCCTGTGTATTCTCAGGGCTGGTCCCCTGCCCCAGGGTCTGAGCAGGCACTGTCAAGCAGATCGCCTGAGGCACATATCTAGTCGCAGTTCTCACTTCTACAGAGGCTCCTTACTCTGGCCAAGCCCCTGTGGGGAGCTGGGCCTGCCCCACGTTGGGGTGGGTGCAACTTGTGGTAGGGTCACCGGGCAAATGTTTAATGTGTACCTTGGGTGTACCGGGCTCTGGGAACAGGGCTGTGAGCCCTCCAGCCAGACCCCACCCTCGGGGAGTCTGAGGGGAGAGACAGTGTGGATGTACAAACCCACAGATCAATAGGTATGTGATTACCACCTGTGATGACTCGACTGTGGAAAAGGAGCAGGGTACCATGGGAAAAGAACAGTAATTGAGGGTCAGGCTGTCATTTAGATAGCTGGGTCAGGGAATGTCTAAATGTTTAAGCAGAGATCTAAAGGATGAATAAGAATCAGGCAGGAAAAGAGAATTCCAGGCAGACAAAACCATGGAAAGGTCCTGCGGTAAGAAAATGTGGGGGGTCTTTGGGGAAGGACAGAAGGTTTTGAGTTGAGGGTACTGGGAAGAGATTAGGTTCCCGAGGCAGTCAAGGGCCAGATCACCTAAGGTTTAAACCCTTAGCAATGGAGTGGATTTTATTATAAAAGAAGACAGACCACCAGAAGGCAGTTATACCATTTGATTTACATCTAAAAAAAAAAAAACATACAGAAAGGTTCCCCCAGGGTTCATCCAACAGTTTCCAGAAGCCAGTTTCAGGAGGCTGATGATTATAATCAGCAAATATTGATTTTGCCCTTTTCCAGCTGACCCTGTGCCTGGTGCCGTGGGGCTGGTTAGTTTTGGTTTCTTTATTTTTAATTGCTCAATTAATTCATTAATTTATTTCACGGCACATCACACACACATCTCCAAGCCTGCACCCTGACCTCCAGTTAATCACTGAGAAGCATCTGGAGAATCTTAACCCACTTTTTCTTTTCTTTTTTCACTGCCATAGGATACACAGTGGACATATAGAGACCTGCTTGGTATATAATTTTAAAAAATGTATTTATGTACCAAAGAAGGGGATTATACTTTATACATTGAAACTTGACTTTTTCACTTAATATTATGTCTTGGAAATTTCTCCATGACAGTACATGAAAATTAGCCTCATTCTTCCTATATGCCAAGTAATATTTGATAGAATTACATAATTCTTTAGCCCTTCCCCCATTTGACAGACATGTCAATGGTTCCCAGTAGCTCTTCAATACAAGTGATATTATAGAAGCACTCTTACCTATATACCCTTGCACACACATGAGACTCTACACATCTCTGCAGACCCACACATTAAAAACCACTAGGTTGAAGGGTATTTGCATTTTTTTTAAATAGATATTGCCAAATTGCTGCAAAAGACCACATTAGCTGACGCCCTGGCTAAGAGCATTAAAGAGGCTCATCCTTTCCATTTCCATCCTCTGACACTTAGCTGGTGGGGCCAGAGTTTCTCCCTACCGACTATTCCTGCTTCCTTTTTGGTGAACTTCAGTTTTGAACATTTGCCCTTACGTAGTAAAGAATTTAAGTGTGCTCCAAGAGAGGTCTGTCCTTTGCCCTCAGCTTCTGGGAGGTAATAGCTAAACCCGTGCCTGATGGAAATGCCTTTCTTTCAGGGGAGGACCGGCCACACCAGGCAGTCTCACTGTGGTTTAGGGCGAGGACCGACCACACCAGGCAGTCTAACAGTGTGCTTTAGGGCGGGAACGCATGGTATCGGCTCATTTAGCTGCACCCTGAGGAGCTGGAGATTGGTCAGCTCTGTGCGCAGGCAGCTGTGGCTAGTGACGGAGCCCTGTGAAGACTCTGGACGCCGGGACAGCGAGCTCGCCTGCGTGGCAGGATTCCCTGTGTGTCGCCACACACCAGTGCTGGGAAAGGAACGTGTGGGCTTCATGACTCCCTGGGGAGAGGGCAAGAGAAGCTCCACGTGTGGACCTTAAAACTCACCCTTTTGAAGATGATACAAGTCACTGGTTTTTAGTGTGGTCACTGTTAGTGAGTCATCACCACTACCTCGTTCCAGAACGTCTCCGTGGCCCTGTGTGCGCTCGCCTCGGCTGACTTCCGGCTGCACCTGCCAGTTTCCAGTCTGCAGGGCGTTCCGGGAGTCCTTCCAGCCGCTGAATCACTGAACCTGACAGTGGTATGGGCAACGCCCTGAACGCTGCAGCGTGGCGGAAGGGACGGCCGCCTTGCCAATGGCTGCTCCCTCTCACACTGTAGGCCTGTTTGTGCTTTTTTTCTCTTTTTTTACTTTATGAGCTCCTTTTATATTGCAGGTACTCACTCATCCTCTGTCACATAATTTTATATGTTGCTATTGTTTTCTCCTACTATGTTTCTCTCTGTGGCATTTCGGTAAGTGCATACAGCCTGTCACCACCACCAAAATTAAAAGATTGAACATTTTGGTCACCCCAAAAAGTTCCTTTGTGACCTCAACCCAGGCCCCAAGCCACCTCTGAACTGTTTGGTTGTTCTGGCTGTTCTAGAATGTCCTATGAATGGAGTCTTACATTTTACAGTTGTGGCAGACTGAACAATGCCTCCCTTGCCAAGAAGTTCCATCCTAATCTCTAGCTGCCCCCACCACGCCCACCTGTGAATAGTAATTACCTTTAATAGCAACGGAGATTTTGCAGAAATGATTAAAGATTTTGAGATGAGGAGATTATCCTGGCTTATCCGGATGAACCCTAAATATAATTACAGGTGCCCTTATAAGAGAGAGGCAGAGGGAGATTGGATGATAGCACAGGAGAAAACAAGGTGAAACAGAGACCGGTAGGACGTGGCCAGGAGCCCAGGAATGCTGGCAGCCTTTCTAAGTGGAGGCAAGGAACAAATTCTCCTTGGAGCCTCCAGAAGCAGTGGCCCTGCTGACCTTTTGACTTAGCCACTTTTGGCTCATTTGGGATGCCAGACAGTAACAGAATAAGTTTGTGCTGCCATAAGCCACGAAGTGAGTGATAATTTGTTATGGCAGCAAGAAGAACCTGTGCACGGAAGGACATGCTTAAATGGAGTGAAAAGGGAATCGACAGAATAGGAGAAAATATTCGGAAATCATGTATCTGATAAGGGATTAATATCTGGGATATATAAAGAACCCTACAACTCAATAACAATGACAACTACCCATTCAAAAAATGGGCAAAGGACGTGATTAGACATTTCTTAAAAGAGGACATTCAAATGGCCAACAAGCTCATAAAGAGAAGCTCAGCACCACGAATGACTGAGGAAATGCAACCCCAAACCAGAATGAGATAGCACTTCCTATTCATGAGGGTGGCTACTGTCAAAATAGAAAAAAAAAGAAAAAACAAGGGTTGGCGAAAATGTGGAGAAATGGGAACCACTGGGTACTGTTGGTGGGAAGGTAAAATGATACCCACCTGTATGGCAGTCCCTAAATATTAAAAATAGAATGATAGTGTGCATTTCACCTCTGGGTGTATATCCAAAGAACGGAAAGCAGAATGTCAACGAGATACATGTACACCCACGCTTGTAACATTATCACAACAGCCGAAGGAAGGCAGCAACGCAGATGTCCACTGACGGATGGATAGACACACAAAATATGGTTATATGCACAGTGGAATGCTGTTCAGCCTGAAAAAGGCATGAAATTTTGGCAAATGCTGCAGCGTGAACTTTGAAGACATCATCCACAGTGACATAAGCCAGTCACAAAGGTGCAAATGCTTTTGATTCCACTCATACAAGGTGTCAAGAGCAGTCAAGCTCCTGGAAGTAGGGAGTAGAATGGTGGTTGCCAGGGGCTGCGGGAAGGGAGGGAGGGGGAGCGAGCGTTTGATGGGGAGGAAGTTGCAGCTGGGGGAGATGGCAAAGCCCTAGAGATGCAACGTAGTGACGCTCACACCACGATGTGAATGCCACAGAACAGTATATTAATAGTGGTACATTTCGTGTTACTTGTATTTTACCAAATTAAAGGAAAATTTAAGTTTTTTAATTAAAAAAATGTAAGAGAACAAGGGGTATGTAGACATTAAAAAAAAAAAAAAAACCAAGGTAGTAAATGCCTGAAGTTTGGGAAACAGTGACCTGGTCTAACTCCCTCCTGTCACCGTAGGGACATCTGTCCATCTCAGAGAAGGACAGGAATTAGCTCACAGCGACTCAATGTGACCAGGGACCAGGTGGCTCTTCTTCTTCTTCTTTCTTTAAAGATTTTATTTATTTACTTTTAGAGAGAGGTGAAGGGAGGAAGAAAGAGAGAGACACACACACAGGATGTGAGCGAGAAACATCAATCGGTTGCTTCTTGAATGCCCCCACCAGCAATAAAACCAGGGACCTTTTGTTGTGTGTGACAACACCCAACCCACTGGGCCACACCACCAGGTGGCTGTTCTTGTCACTGAGCACCCCCTGGAGTTGGAAGTGGCTGTGCATGAAGACCACAGAGCCAACAGCTTCGGTGGGCTCTAGTAATTCCAGGCTAACACCCACTCTATACACTGCCACCACACCTGACCTTCCCGGGGTGGGGAGAAGATCTGAGGCCTTTGGGGTAGAAGTACCATTTGAACAGAGCCCTGAAAAGAGCAATTTGAGAAGGGGGCATTCCAGGTGGATAATACAAGAGCAATGGGTGCACACCAGAATGCTGAGGAGTGTGGACTGATGGCCTTTGTGATGTCTCTGTGTTGAGAATGCAGCCAAGACATGGGCGGAAGGGGCAGGGTCCTTGCAGGTACCTTCCAACTTCCTCTGGGCCAGTTACTTATTGGCCCAGAATGAGGCAAAGGTCAGACTTGGGGTTTGGTTATTTTCTCTGCCTGGCCCCTTCTGCCTATCTGAATAGGGGCAAAGGTTGTTCAGGGTGGGAGCTCCAAAGAGAGGGCATTAGGATTAATTATTTGTTCAGGGATCCATGGCTCAAATTCCTGAGCTATCCAGGGTTTGAGTGAACCCACCCCATTCTTTCCAGGTCCCAGCTGGGGTGGTATTTCCAGGACTTCCTGTCCCTGGCTTACCCCCTCCTGTTGTCTGTACTCAGTCATTACTCAACCTGTACTCATTTAGTCCCTTCTTCACATTTTTGTGTCCTAGACCCTGGGGGTTTAGGGGCAAACAAGACTCTTGCAATCTCTGCCCTTTTGAAGAACTCATTTTGGGGGCTGGGAAGGGAGACCCACCTAGACAAGCCATTCCAATTCCCGTGCTTTGAGGGGTCAGCCCAAGGGCTCATGGGGACACAGAGGAAGCCAAAAACATAGCCAAAGGAAAGAAGCATCAGGGAAGGCTTCCTAAAGGAGGTGACAGAGGTGAAGCAACCAGGAGGGGAAAGAACCCTGAAGGAACTCCTTCAGTCTCCCTTCCAATGGTGCAACTCAGCTCCAGCCATGGGGGTGTCAACACCCTCCTTCTCCCAGCTCTGGCCCAGGGCCCCACTGCTGGGAGCTGCCCCCTCTTCCATCCTCTCTTGGCTACTTCCCAATCTTGCCACAGTTCCAAGACTTCCTGAGACCTCCTCTGCAAGACGCTAGGCTCCACCATGTCCATCAAATACCATATGACCCAGAAATCAATTCTGCCTCGGGATATACATGCAAGAGAATTGAAAGCAGAATCTGGAAGAGATATTTATTTGTACATCCATTTCACAGCAGCATTATTCACAATCGATGAAATGTAGAAGCAACCCAAGTGTCTATTGATGAGTGAGTGGACAGGCAAAATGCAGTATATATACATACAACAGAATATTGTTCAGCCTTAAAAGGGAAGGAAATATGGACACATGCTACAGCGTGGATGGGCCTTGAATGCATTATCCTGAGAGAAATAAAATAGTCACAAAAAGGACAAATACTGTATGAGGTACTTAGGGTTACTTTTTGGTTAAAAAAAATCAAATGTATAAAGACTGAAAGCAAAATGGTGTTTGCTAGGGACTGGGGGAAGGAGGTTATGAGTTGCCTGATGGGGATAGAGCTTCAGTTTTGCGAGATGAAGAGCTACAGGGCCCTCACCCAATAGCTCCATTGGTTGGACCACCATCCTGTACACCAAAAGGTTGCAGGTTCAATCCCTGGCCTGGGTGCATATGGGAGGCAGCTGATGCTGGTGATGGCTTCACAACAATATAAAATGTACTTAATACCACTTAACTGTACACTTCAAAATGCTTAAGATGGGACACAATGTTATGTGTATTTCAATAACAACAAAAGATGACAATAAAAATGTGCAAAAAAAGTGTTCAAAGGAGAATATATTTATATATGGTGGGGCAAAAATAGACTTACAGTTATGAGTATGGGAAACACAGTTTATTCTTGTATTATTCTTGATTAAGTATTTTATTATTTTTCATATATATACTGTATATCTCACAATCAGTGGTAATTTGTTTCAGCAACAATAAGAAACTAATACAGGGACTCTGGAATTCCCTCACCAGCTCTTCCACGAAGAGACTGTGCATTCTAGCCTTGAACGTCTCCAGTGATGGGGATATGACCACCACCTACGCAGGCACCCTGCTCTGTGACGACCCACCTACTGCACGCACACCTCCAGCCGCGGTCTTAGAGGAAGGACAGATGGACACACTCCCAACCCCTTGTGCACAACAGGCTTTGGTAGACCGAAGTTTACTAACAAGGTATAAAAGTCAACTTTCTCCGGATGAGGCTCCGGCTAAACAGCTTGTGGAATGAGATCCTATTGCCCATGGCTTCCCATCCTGGGGAGCCCATGCGGAAGTCCATCACAGAGTAACCCCCCCTTCCGAAAAGAATCGCCAAAGCCCCGCAGTGGCCCAACAATAACTCGGCCCTTTACCCCGATAGAATTAGTCGTTAAAAATAAGATCAAAACTTCAGGTTCCAAGCCTCGGCAAGTGGCTAGAATTTAAGGAAAGAAGTCTCGTTTCCATTGTATTTATTTTTATGTTTATTTTCTACTGATGGCAAAGGAAATTGATTTTCTATTTCTGTTCAGGCCAGAGATTTTCCTTTTAAAACTTACAAGTACTAAAAAAGACTGAACCAGATCAAGAGTAACAATAGGAACCAAGTAGCCAGATTTAAAAAGGTGCCAGGAATCCCGTGACTAACTGGTTCTGAAACCACGTTGCATTATACTTGAAACTACATAAGACGGACAACAAGAACTTGAGCGAGTCAGGATGGCCGAGCGGTCTAAGGCGCTGCGTTCAGGTCGCAGTCTCCCCTGGAGGCGTGGGTTCGAATCCCACTCCTGACAGTGGTAACATTTTTAACCTGATACGTTTTGACCACGGTAACAAGGTTCTGCTGTGCTGTACACAGGCGGGTTGTCTTTTTTACAGTGTAAAACTATGTACGTCTAATTAGGAAGATAAAAATACTTGTTTTTACAAAACAATAGTATCCAAAGGCACAAAATACTACGTAGTTGATTTGTGGTTATTTATTAATAAAAGATAAAAAAGGATGCATGCTGTCAGGAGTGGGATTCGAACCCACGCCTCCAGGGGAGACTGCGACCTGAACGCAGCGCCTTAGACCGCTCGGCCATCCTGACAGTTGATATCGTTGCTTTCCAGAAGAGCTTTTCTGAATATCTCTAGTGTACGCATGCGCATAAAGTTGTAGGGGCTGAGTCTTTTCTACACCCAGCATTGGGAACAGCTAGAAATCAGCCTGGGCTCAAACGGAAGCAGCGAGCGAAGCGCCTAGGCTGCGGCAGAGGGCGCACACAGCCTGCTGGAGACCCAGGACTGCTGTGATTTGTGCCTCCTACACGCACTCCTGCATGCATGCATTTCCTATGCACATCAGCTTTGAATCTTGCATATCTGCAAGCACCCTTGCGTTTCCACACGAAGCAGTCAAACCCGCACACTGCACTGGCTAACAGATCTGTTTGCTGGCGTCCAAAATAGGCGAAGCCGGGATATGGCAAGGTCTCCTGGCACCTGTACTGCATTCTCTTTCCGCACCTTTGTCAAAACGGCAACCTCACATTTATACGTCTGCTCAACTCATTCAGGCTCCGGGTTAGATCGAGTCCTGCTGCCACACAACCACACCCACCCTATTCTTGACCGTTACCCCAATGTGTCCAAAACGTGATTGGCAAAAGGTAGGCGTTCAGATAACATTCGTGGATAATCCCTGCCACGCCTTCTCCTTCCTGCATTCCGTCATTTCGTGACTCATGTCCCCCCGCCCCAGCTCTGCGGGATCTGGAGCCTGACCTTCCACCCCCTCCTTCCCTAACCCCAGATTTACCCACACGTCGGCTCTATCCAGAAACCAGACTACCTCACGGGATTTCTGAGCGCCTTTCTCCAAGGGATTTCCGGGAGGCAAAGGACACCCCCACCTTCCCAGGATCTCCTGCGCCCCCATCCCCAGGCTCTCTGAGGCCTTGAGAATGCAACTCCTAGAGAAAGGTGGGCAGGATGGGGAGACAGGAGACGGAGGTGCTGGCGTGAATGGGTCACTAAGTGACACGGGCAGGGAAGGAGAGGGCCTGAAAGCTATTTCGGCACCCGACCCTGGAGTCCAGGGGACAGATGCTGAGGGTATGGAGTCACACGAACACCTCAGTGCCCTTTGACTCCCCTGAGATGGTATCACAGAGCAGCCTCAGCCAGAGAACTCTCCCTATCACCTCCACCCCATAACTGTCCCTTTGAACCCTTAGGGCTTGGGATGTCAAGGTGCCGTGCAGCACCAGGCGTGGGCAGAGGTCCTGGTTGTTTGACAGGTGATGAGCCGTCCCCCCTTTCCTTGCCCCAAATGCCCCTCCTCATCCGCAGTCAGAATTTATTACTTTAGGCTCAGCGATAACCTCTTCTCCATTCTCCCCTGAAATACGGACTTCCCTGGATATTTATTGCAAAGGACATCAGTATCTCCTGAGCACTTGCTACGTACCACACTCTTTCAGATGCTGTGGACAAGACAGTCTCTGCCCTCACGTTCCAGTCCAGCGGGGGTGCAGGGAGAAAGATAAGGAATAGGTGAACAAGTTAGGGTGCTGGTAAGGGCAAGAAAGAGGGTGTGCGAGGAAACTTTTAGAGACTTTGAAAGAAGTTAACCAGAGACAACTGGAATCCTGCCTGGGGCACCAACCCTGGCTCTCTGATTCTATAGGGGCCTTCACCTTTCATTACTTCCACACACGAATGCACCTGCCCAGAGAAAGACAGGTGGGTTTTGGAGGTGCAATGCAATTAAATATTGCCCTGTGAATATTGGCCATTTTTGCATCTGTTTATAAATTCATCATCCCCAATTGTCAATATATGTGTGTCTTTGAATTCCCCTTTGAACCCGTTGCAAATCTTACTGGTTCCACCATAAAATAATGAGTTCAATGAAATCTTTGACTAGTGTTCATTTATACTTATATGAGACTCATGATTTTACCTCAAAAAAGGTATCCTTTAACAGTGATCAAGAATGACTAGGCTCTCTCCTAGGAAGGCTGGTCAGGGAGGGTCTCTCTAAAGAGGTGATGCTGAGTTCAAAAGAGAGAGACAAGTAAAATCACAGTTGGGGGTGGTGGCATTCCAAGCGAGAGGCATAGCTGGTGCAAAGGTCCTGGGGCAGGGAGGAGTGTGGTCTGTCGGAGGAACAGCAAGGCCAATGGGGCAAGGGTAAGGTGGGGAAGGAGGTTGAAGTCCATATCATGCAGGTGCAGAATGCCAGGGAGAGGAGTCTGGATTTTCTTTCCTGTGGGATGGAGTCACTGGAGTGTCTCGAGCAGGGGAGTGACACGATCCAGATGGCCTTTCAGAATGACCCCTCTGGCTGCTGTGTGGAAGACGGATGTGGGAGGTTAAGAGACAGACTGCAGTCAGGGGAACGGGCCATGGCAAGGGAGGGGGAGAGATGACGGTGGCTGGTCGAGGGAAGTGGAGATCACAAAAGATAGTCGAATTCAAGATACAAGGTATGTTTGGGGGGGTAAAAGGGACAAGCCCTGCTGGCAGGCTGGTGGGGGTGTGTGTGGGGTGGGGGGATGTGATCAGGAGAGAGGGGATTCAGGGATGCAACAGAAAGTCCCCAAGACCACAGAGGGGCCAGGCAACCAGATGCTCACAACTTCCTTTTGGAGCAAGTGCCCCAGTAGGGGCACTTTTGCCCCATTTTGCAGACCAGGGAGCCAAGGCTCAGCAGGCTGAGTGACGTGTCAAGGTCGTCTCTGGGGCAGAAGCCCAGCACTCTCTGCCTCTCAAACCCTCATGCCTCGTATCACCAATGTGTCAGAGCGCGCATCATTCTAGAGATGAGGAAGCAGAGGATGGGCAGAGCTGAAGCCCAGGCCAGCCAGCTGTGCCTGGGACCCTTCCTGCCTGTCTGCAAGAAAGGGCTCCCTTGAGAGGATTCCGTGCTGGGGCCCCACTTGGTTCTGAGTCCTCCTGGATTTGGGTGAATGGTCAGGTGTCAGACTCCTGGCCTGCAAAATGCTTTTCAGGAGCCCATTGCAGCCCCAGACCCCCAAGACCATTTCCTCCTTATTGGCAACCTACACATCAAAAACGGGCCCTTGGGAACAGGCTACACCCATTCCTTGTCCTGGGCATTTGTCCAGCTTGCGGGAAGGAAAGTCCCGTGAGGTCACTATGGAAAATCTACCCACATCAGGGGAAGTCCCAGCCTGGCTCTTCCAGCCGGGGGACCTGGTGCTCGGGGAGCTGAGGGACCTAGAAGGGAGAGTCCTGGCATCCCTGAGACCTTAGCCCGTATCACCACCTCTGCTTGGGGAAAGAGTAGCAGGAAGCTGAGCTTCAGTGAATGCCTTCTTGGCATCCATTATTTCCCTTCACATCGTTAATAGCACCACGGCATGGGTTTTCATTGCCTTCATTTTACAGACGAGGAAAATGAGAGGCCGAGTAACTCACCAGAGTCACACTGCGGTCCAATGGAGCCTGACTTTTCTGGCTCAACACCGCTTCCTGAGAACTGTTCTGGGCCTAGAATTGTGATAGGTGTTTTCTTTACATTGTCTCAAAAAAAAAAAAAAAAAAAAAAAAGGCCACGCAGGCTTGCCAGCTCAGATGGCAGCCTTTACTCTGCCATGCTATTTTTAGTCCTGCTTTTATGATTGGAGACTTGAAAAGAAAGGGTTGGCTTTTCCCGGCAAGCCAGCCCAAGGAGCATGGCCAAGTTTCTGTGCTTCATGCTCTGGTTTCCTTGGCCCCGGAGCCTTCAGAAACCATCAGGCGCCAGCAATGAGTCTCTGCCAAGGCTCTAGTGTGGGCACCTGGGCCCACTGAGAGTTGGTCCCAGGGTGAAGTGGATGGACTCCCAGCCCCTCTGGAACCAGAGCCAAAGACCACAAGGTCCATGGTCTCCATTAAAAGAGATGGGCAGACCAGTTTCCCGATTCTGAATGGGTGACGTGGACAGTGGTGACCAGAATGGACCAAAGACCAGGAGCTCACTTCTAGGTTCTGTGGCCTGCTTATCATGCCCCCCCCAACTTTCGGTCACCCTAGAAAGAGAAGCCCAGGAATGAGCACCATGGAGCTCAGGAGGCCTCCCCAGGTGAGGCCATCCACGACCCTTGGTCTTCCCCAGGAGCCTCCATCCCTGACCCACATGCCCAGCCTTCCACATGGGCCCATCAGCAATTTTGTCCATCTGGGCCTCAGGGACCTCCGGACCCTCTCACAGGCCCCATGTACTCTGCCTTTTTAGCTAAAAGGATTTTGTGTTCTGCTTAGGGCCCGGCCAGCCCAGGCCTTTCTCTCTGAGTAGGCTGAGTGCTTAATGCAGCAGTCAGGGGGAACACACCTGACTGCGCAGGGGGTACTGAGGTCTAAGCTACTGGATATTCCCCCAGTCTACTCCCTACAGCCATGTCTGTGTGGGCAGGGAAAACTACTACCTTACTAGCTGCTAAACAGTCACCCATCCTGGCCCCTCCCACTCCAGATGTCCCACCCACCACCAAGCTCCCGGATGAATCCAGCCCAGAGGCTGTTCTGCATCCTCCTTGGCAGGGGCCATATTTATCAGGAAACATTTTTAACATTTCCTCACTAGATGGTTATCCTCTTGGACTGGAACTCTTTGGGAGCCTCCTGTGATTCAGTTCAACTCTGGCCACAGCTCACTCCCCGAACTCATCTTCCTTCTCTGCCTCCCCCCACACCCCGTCTTCTGATCCCAGCCCCCCAGTTTTTCTTTGGGAAACAAGCCCTTCCCCTCTCTCCTTCCCAGTAGGTCAGGTGAGGTTGTCTCCACTCTCCTACTGTGTGAGAAATGGGCATGTGACTCAGGCCTGACCAATCAGTCAGTTCTGTTCACCTGGCCACTCAGCGATTGGTTCAGAAATGAGGACTTGAGTCCAGCTGGCCCAATGGGAGTCTGGCCAAGGAAACTCTTGAAGAGAAGTAGGTGGGGGGGGGTCAGGTGGCAGAGCTGGTAGAGGAAAGCCTGAGGCTGGTGGAGGCCGTCTTTGCAATGCCATCCAAAGCCTGCTGGAGAAGAAGAGCTGGAAAATACAGAACATCAGATCTGTGAGGACATTGACGTCATTGGAACACCCGGATGTCAGTGTGCCTAAAACCATCTGTCTCGGTCTTTTCGGTTTCATGAGCCAATGCTCTTTTTGATTTAAGCCAGTTTAGTGTGAACTTCTGCCACATGTCACCCAAAGGCTAACTTAGCCTAGAGCTGTGCGGGTCGACACAGCAGTCGGGAGCTGGCTACTGAGCGTTTGAAATACTGAATGAAGATGGGTTGTAAGCACAATGTACAAATTGGATTTCAAAGAAAGTATGACAATTAAAATGTAAGCGATTCTGTTATTCACTTTGCTTATTGAGGACATCTTGAAGTGATAATACTTTAGGTATGTTGCATCAGGTAAAATGTATAGTTAAAATTAATTTCATCTGTTTCTATATACTTCTCCAATGTTGTTACTAGAAACATTTAGTTATATATGTGGTTTGTATTATATTTTGTATTTTGATCTTTTACTTTTAATTGATGTTTAGGGAGAGGAAGGGAGAAAGAGAAACACCAATTTTTTGTTCTACTTGTCTATGCATTCATTGATTGATTCTTGTATGTGCCCTGACCAGGGATCAAACCCACAACCTTGGCTTGTAGGGACAATGCTCTAACCAACTGAGCTACCTGGCCAGGGAAATGCCTGTATTGTACTTTGATTTCATAGTGTGGGCCCTGGTGGCTTGCCTGTAAACCATCAGGAGTAAAAGATCAGAGCTCACCCAATGAAATATGCAGTCCCACCAGAAAAGAACTCTAAGATGTCAAAGAGGGGAAAGCTTGCTGGAAAAGGTGGGCAAAGAAGAACAGGCCTGATCTGCAAGGGTGGACCGGAAGGGGGTGGTGTTCCAGGCAGGGGCGTGGCAGGAGCAAAGGCCTGGGAGTGGGACTGAGCGGACATGGGTCTGAGAACCCAGGATGCTACAGAGGAGCCTCTAGGGTCAAGCTAGGCCATTGGTTTCTCCAGGGAAGCTGGGGATCATGGGGAGAGGGCAGTACAAAGGGACAAATACCCCACTTTCCCTGAGCCTTCGCTCATGTTCTGTGCGCACGCAGCTTGAGGGCCCAGCCTGAGGTCCCAGCCTGCAGCTACTTCCTCCGCTGTGCAGAGTCGGATCTGGTTCCTGCAGTCTCTGGGCGACGCCCGGGCCCATCCACGTGGGGCTTCCGAGGAGGGGGAGGGTGGCCGGAACTCTGGGAGCAGCCTACTCTAAAAGCTCCTGGACTTTCCCACCAGCACAGAATCAGAGCTTCGACATTTCCTCCGGAAATTCTCTCACCCTCAAATAACTCCCAGTTTTCTGAACTTTTGTTATGCCTCCTGGGCTCCAGAGCCTGAAAAAACACGGCTTTGTTTTTGGTGCTGGGGAACTCCATCAAAGGACATATCAACAGGGGCCAACAGGTGACAGGTGTCTCTTTGAGTTCCCATAGGTCATCGTTGAGTAGTACAAAATTAGGGTGCCCTGGCCCCCTGACAGAGATGCCCTGGGGAGCCAGGTTCCCCCAATTCACTACTTCTGCAAGACCAAAGAAAAAGTAAAGAAAATTCCCTTTCAGAAACAATAAAGAGGAGCGTTCCTGATGCATCCTTTGTTCTTCAAAGGTCTCAGCAGCTGCACAGACCAAGTGTCCTGGATTTTCAAGCCTCCCATAAAGAGGAGAGAGTCGGAGGCAGTATACATACTTTTTAGGTCAGGCAGTCTGAAAAGGATTCAACATTGCAGAAGGAACTCAGCACCCTCACCTCAGCTCTCTGGACGCCCCTAACCCTGGGAAGGTGACCTCCAGCCTGGGTCAGCACTCCTGTCTGCACCAGAACCCTCACCTCAGTGTGTGGTTGCCTACAAGTGTGTGTGTGAGTGTGTGCGAGTGTGTGCATGTGTGTGAGTGATCCCCACGCCGCATGGGCTCCCAGAAGACCCCACGCTCCATGGGGGCAGGGCCTGCCTGAGCTCTTCATTCCCCACCGATCCCCTACGCTGGCACCTTGTAGGTACCGTGGATATACTCATTAATTGAGAAAATGAATGGATAAACCCCAAATTCCCAGTGTCTTTCCCCCCAGATATTTACAGAACCCCAACCAAGGACTTCGGTCCCTGTGCTCTGCTCCCCTAGATTGCATTTTGGGGCAGCAATTCTCCCTTAGTTAACACAGGTCCAAGGAAGTGAGGAACTTGTTCTTTCCTCTGCCTACTCAGCATATTAATTAATTAATTATTATTTTTTAATCCTCACCCACGGATGCTAATTGACTTCAGAGAGAAAAGGAAAGAGAGAGAGAGAGAAACAGAAACATCCATGTGAGACAGAGACCCACTGCCTCCCATAGGCGCCCTGACCAGGGATCGAACTCACAACCTAGGTAATGTGCCCTGACTGGGGATTGAACCTTCAACCTTTTGGTGCACAGGACAACGCTCCAACCAATGAAGCCACTTGTTGGGGCCTACTCAGATTTTTGATTGGCCCACTCTGTGCCAGTCCTGGGGACCCCCCAAGTAGGTCTGGGGGGGCAGGAGTGTGTTTCTTTTTTTTTTTCACTTACATTTTCTCAGCTTCTTCTTTTTTTTTTTTAGATTTTATGTATTTATTTTTAGAGAGGGAAGGGAAGGAGAAAGAGAGAGAGAAACATCAATGTACGGTTGCTGGGGGCCGTGGACCCAGGCATGTGCCCTGACTGGGAATCGAACCTGCAATGCCTTGGTTCGCAGCCCGCGCTCAATCCACTGAGCTACGCCAGCCAGGGCAGAAGTGTGTGTTTTCATTACGCTTGGGCCACACTTAAGGGAGAGCCTGGAGTCAGACTGACGTGCAGGTTTCCATTCTCTGAGAGCTACTGGGGGAAACTGAGGTGAGAGATTTGGAAAGATTCAGTGAAGACGAGCAGTTGGGGAGGGTGACGGTCAACGGGTCCAGAGCGAAAGTCAGGGTTAGTCCTCCACTTTGGAATCAGGATTTTTATCTTCCAGCTGAGGTCCCCTTCAAGACACCTGCACACTTCAACCTCAGGAGGCAGGAATCTTCACCAAATCTCCAGGAGGTCCCAGGGCTGTGGCGGCGAGGACAGGAGCCTCAGAACTCTGCTGCCTTAGAATCTTGGCCAGGTGGGGAAAGGCACAGAGGTGGAAGGCACAGGCTTGGCTGGAGGATGGTGGCTGGTGGGAGGTGGGGAATTCACAGCAACTGGAATTAGATGGCACAGGGAGGGGGTGTGGCCCCTCTGAGGGTGAGAGAGGAGTCTGGTGGAGACAGGACAAGTGCTGGTGCCTGAGCCTATGGGTGTGTGGAAGCTGGATCTCTGCGAGTGAGGACATACATGTGTGTTTCTCCAATGTGTCTCTGCACATTGCACATGAGTGATCAAGTATGTGGGAGTGTGTATGTTGGCTTGGAGATGGCTGCGTGTGCATGGGAGTCAGGGCAGCCCCCTGGGCCAGAGTGTGTATGTGTATGAAGCATTCTTGTGTGGCTGGGTACATGTAAGTGATGTGTTGTGTGTCTGTGCTGGACGAGGGACGGAGCAGGGAAGCACCGTAAACTGAGGATGGAGCCACTCAGAGCTGACACCCCTCCTAGGCTCATGGACACTGGTAGACATGAGGGCAGGAGAGTCGAGTTCAAATCCCAACTTTGCCACTTTTCAGCTGTGTGGCCTCAACAGACTCTCCTCGTTCCCAGGGCTCCGTTTTCTCAGCCATGGAAAGGGCATCATCACCCTGGCTGCTCCCAGGGCCAACCTGGAGACCACTCTGGGAAGGTGCCCAGAACCCTGTTCGCTCTGGGGAGAGGGAATGAGGAAGGAGTTCCTACTCTCTGCAGTTCTGGAGTTTCTTATCTCGAGCATGTATCACACTGATCATAAAAAAGATATTAGGAAAAGGCATCTGTGCTCAGGAACCCTCCCTGGGCACCCTTGGTTCTGCTGGGGTATGACCATGGTGGACACAGCCAGGGCGTGAGGTTATTTGCCAGGGGTCAGG
Source organism: Tonatia bakeri (assembly GCA_004024845.1). NCBI lineage: Eukaryota > Metazoa > Chordata > Mammalia > Chiroptera > Phyllostomidae > Tonatia > Tonatia bakeri. The sequence goes on from PVIA01009257.1 coordinate 19,514, forward strand.
ACTGAGGCTGGGCAGGCTCTGGGTGGTTTCCCCTTCCCCAGGAGCCAGCTGAGGACGGCACTGACTAACTTTAAGATCCAAAGGACGTTGCCTCAAGGAGGCCTCCTAGTTTGCATTCCTGGCCAAGGAGAATTGAGCCCAAGCCCCTTGCCCAGAGAAACAGGAACAAATCACCTGCCGAAATAGCTCCAAGCAGACCTAAGGGTTAAGTTAAATGGAAACTTGCCTTTCACAATGCCTTTTGTTCCCTTCCTGTTATTTTGTTTTTTCAGTGCCAGGTCTTTTCCAATGAATCACAGAAGCCATTATCAGAAGTTGTCTCCTGTGGGCAGGGAGAAGGGTTTCACTTTCCTTTTCCATTCCTCCCCGCTCTCCTCTCTCACTGGCTTCTGGAAGTCCACGGCCAGAGATCCTGCCTGTTGTTGTTGTCCCCTTTGAACCTCGGCGAGTTCAGTGTGTTATACTTTTTTTCCAGGTCGCCAGTTCGTCCCAGAGGACATTACAATGGACGAATCAACACTCAGACGAAGGGTTCCCCGGGAGGGGGTCGGAACCGAGGTGCCTCTCTCCCTGTGGAGTTTGGGGCTGGGCACAGGGGCACCGGGAAGCTCCGCAAATTCTCTTCTGGGGTTCCTGGAGGCTTCATTTTGCTGGTGCAACTGATGAACTCACTGGCCACGAGTGATTGATTCAACCTCCGTCCCTCCTGTCCTCGCCTCTCCTCGGAAATCGGGCAGCAGGACCCTCTGTTCCTGGCTGGTTCCCCCGCAACCACCGCCCCGCCCTGGGTGCTTTCCAAAAACTGCCCCTGAACCCAGTTGTGGTAGAAAGGGGCTCCCCCATCTCACTTAATGGCTCTGAAGAGTTTTCAGGAACTGAAGACAAGAGATCAAATAGAGCAAAACATGCTTCCATTGTCCTTATCACTCAGGAAATCCGAAGGGTTTGAAGTGGTGGGAGCCAGGAAATGAGGATGAAGGCCGAATACATATGACAAATGGAATTTGGTCATCTGAATGGCTCCAGATCCTAAAGTTATAACACTGTTAGGTGAAAATATTCTAAACACACCAAAACACAAATTTCAATATACACTTGAAACACTTTTTACATCAAAGGTCTAAAAAAATGTTCTTAACAGGCATTACATTTACATAATTCTACTTTAAAAGGTGCGAAAGAATCACTAGGGAAACACTTTCCTCCCACCCCTGACCCCAGTGTCTTTCCCCGGAGGCAGCCCTGTGCCCTAGGCTCTGCGGGGGTAGGCTGGGGGAGCCCCTCAGCATTCTCAGCCTAGACAACAAGCACATGCCCCTGAGTCCTCCTAAAGCCTAGTCTTCTATGCCCACAGTTCTGCCCCTCCCCCACCAACGCTAGCTCTCAGTGGTTGTTTGCAAGAGTCCACGAATGCCTGCAGAACCTGTCTATTTTACAGAAGGGGAAACTGAGGCCCAGAACGGTCTAGAACTCTCGGTCCGGGGGCTCGCTTCTCAAGCTGGAGGGTGAAATCCCCGGAACAAACTGTCCCTGCCGAGGCACATTATTTAAACAAACAAACAAAATGGGAATGAAATGGAAATCAAACCGAGATTTGTTTGTCTGAGCAGCCCTTGGCTTCTCAGAAGGAGAGGAAACACGAGCCTCTCAAGCACACACTGAACGGCAGCCGCCCGCCCCGCCCCCGCGTCCCCCGGGGCTTGTCTTTGAGCCGGCGCCCACCTCCATCACTGACTGCTGCCTTCCAGCCCAGACTGAGGCCAGGTCTGCTGACCCCTTCCAGCTGTGTGGCATTGCATTAGGCAGGCCACTTCCCCCTCTGGGCCTCCAGGCTCCTCTTCTCATCAGCTGGGAGCCGTTGCTCCCTCTTCTGTGTTCCTGAAAGACATGATTTATGACCCCACTTCATGCCTGCCTCCCCGCCCCCACCCTGTCCTCCTCTCACCCTTGAAGTAATCTTTAACTAACTGAGCATGTATGACATTCCAGGTCCATGCCAAGGCCTCCTCATGCTTCGAAGTCTCAAAGCAGTGCTGATTGGTACGGAGGATCTTGACTCACTTCACACAAGGAAACTGAGGCTTGGACAAGTCAAAGAACGTCCTGTTTGTCACCTGGTGGGTGGGTGTTGAAGAAAGCACACCAGGCCAGCTCTGCTGACTGCAGAGTCCCTAGGGTGGCCTGCCCCTCTCTTGAGCCTTGATATTAGAGTGTGGACGTAGACAAGTTCACACCAACCCCTAGAGCAGGAGGCAGGGTGCGGAGAGGGAGAGGGGGAGCGAATGCCTGCAGCACAAAGCACGGGGCAGAGCTGAAAGGGCACCATTTCCTTAAGCTTTCAGATTTTTTTTAAGAATATCTACTTTCTGCCTTGGATGGTGTGGCTCAGTGGATTGAGCACTGGACCATGAACCCAAAAGTCGCTGGTTCGATTCCCAGTCAGGGCACATGCCTGGGTTGAAGGCCAGACCCCCATTGCGTGTATGCAAGAGGCAACAGGGGGATGTATCTGTCACACATTGACGTTCTCTCCCCTCCCCCTCCCTTCCCCTTGCTCCAAAAGTAAATAAATAAAAATCTTTTTAAAAAAGAATAACTCCTTTCTTTTTTAATTTTGATTGTTTTAATTTTTGATTCTTTATTTTTTTAGAGAGAGGGGGAGAGAGGGAGAAAGAGAGGGAGAGAAACATTGATGTGAGAAATCTCGATTAGGTGCCCTCCGTACGTGCCCTGACCTGGGACCAAACCCGTGAACCAATGACCCTTCGGTTTGCAGGAAGATGTCCAACCAACTGAGCCATGTGGGCCGGGGCAGATCTTTTGGATTTTTTAAAATATATATTTTGTTGATTATGCTATTATAGTTGTCCCATTTCCTCCCCTTTATTCCCCTCCACGCTGCACACCTCCTCCCACCTGCATTCCCCGCTTTTAGTTCATGTCCATGGGTCATATATACAGGTTCTTTGGCTTCTACATTTCCTACACTACTCTTAAACTCCCCCGTCTACCTTCTACCTACCATCTATGCTACTTATTCTCTGTACATTTTCCCCCTCTATCCCCCTCCCACTGCCCCACTGCTAACCCTCCATGTGATCTCCATTTCTGTGATTCTGCTCCTGTTCTAGATGTTTGCCTAGTTTGTTTTTGTTTTAGGTTTGGTTGTTAATAACTGTGAGTTTGTTGTCATTTTATTGTTCATATTTTTTATCTTCTTTTTCTTAGATAAGTCCCTTTAACATTTCATATAATAAGGGCTTGGTGACGATGAATTCCTTTAACTTGACCTTATCTGGGAAGCACTTTATCTGTCCTTCCATTCTAAATGATATTTTTGCTGGATAGAGTAATTTTAGATATAAGTCCTTGCCTTTCATGACTTGAAATACTTCTTTTCAGCCCCTTCTTGCCTGCAAGTTCTCTTTTGAGAAATCAGCTGATAGTCTTATGGGCATTCCTTTGCAGACAACTGTCTCCTTTGCTCTTGTTGCTTTTAAGATTCTCTCCTTATCTTTAATCTTGGCTAATGTAATTATGATGTGCCTTGGTGTGTTCCTCCTTGGGTCCAACTTCTTTGGGACACTCTGAGCTTCCTGGACTTCCTGGAAGTCTATTTCCTTTGCCAGATTGGGGAAGTTCTCCTTCATTATTTGTTCAGATAAGTTTTCAACTTATTGCTCTTCCTCTTCTCCTTCTGGTACTTCTATGGTTTGGATGTTGGAACATTTAAAGATGTCCTGGAGGTTCCTAAGCCTCTCCTCATTTCTTTGAATTCTTGTTTCTTCATTCTTTTCTGGTTGAATATTTCTTTCTTCCTTCTGATCCACACCGTTGATTTGAGTCCCAGTTTCCTTCCCGTCACTGTTGGTTCCCTGTACATTTTCCTTTATTTCCCTTAGCATAGCTTTCATTTTTTCCTCTAATTTGTGACCAAATTCAACCAATTCTGTGAGCATCCTGATTACCAGTGTTTTGAACTGTGCATCTGATAGGTTGTCTATTTCTTCATTGCTTAGTTGTATTTTTTCTGGAGCTATGATCTGTTCTTTCATTTGGGCCATTCCCCCCGCCCCCCTCTGTCTCAGCGTGCTGTTACGTAGTGAGGGGCGGAGCCTTAGGTGTTCACCTGGGCAGGGCAACTCACATGGCTGCGTTGTGATGCTGTATATAGGGGAGGGTCCCAGAGGGAACAATGGCACTTGCACTGCTCTCTGATGGATTTCAGTCACTTCCCTCACTTCCCATAAGCAAAGTGGGCCCTTCTAGTGCTGATTCCCATGTGGGTGGGCTTGTGTACGTTCTAGGACCCTGTGGGTCTCTCCAACGAACTCTCCTGTGAGGCTGGGAGTCTCTCCTGCTGCTGCCGCAACCACCACAGGTATTTTTGGTCAGAGGTTTGAGGCTTTGTTTCCAGTGCTGGAGCCCTGGGTTGTGGGTCTGTCTCGCTCCCCAGTTGTTCCTCCCAGTTTATTCGCACGTGGAACCGCCCACTTCTCCAGTCACTGCCCTGCCTCAAGTCCTCTCCCTCCAGCTGCCAGTCTCCTCCCCTCCTACCGGTCTGGGTGAGTGTCTCTTCTTTAACTCCTTGGTTGTAGGACTTCCATACAGGTCGATTTTCTGTCAGTTCTGGTTGTTTTTTTGTTTTTAAATTTGTTGTTGTCCTTCTTTTGGTTGTACAGGGAGGCACAGGGTGTCTGCCTACGCCTCCACCTTGGCTGGAAGTCAATCTTTTGGATTTTTATTGCTTGCTGGATGCTGGGGTCATGGAGGCGGATAGAACACCCGCTGTTTGCTCCCAGTTGCTCCCTGATACAACGGTCTAAGCCCAGAGCTGTGTGCCAGGCACTGTGTAGCTCCGCAGATATTTGTCACAGGGACCCAGCAGGACAGAGACTCTTCTCCCACTTTACAGATGGGGGACATGAAGCTCAGAGGAGTGAACACAAGGCCGCCTTGGAGTGGGAGCTCTGGCCCGCCTCCAGCCTGTTGTTTTGACATCACTGCTCTGCTTGCTGGCTTGATGATGCATGGCCCTATAAAGGAGGGGTGGGGGTATTAATATTTAATAACCATTATTATTACTGTGGGGTCTTGTTACTGGAGGACCTCCTTCTTGGGCCTGGGCAGGAAGAGTAGAGGTTTGGAAAGAGGGTTCATGACCTTTCTGACCCTTCCACAGGCAGGAAGTGACTCACATATTCCTCCAGACAGTCCAGTGCCAGCTTGAGATCCCAGCGCCTGGGGCCGGCCTAGCCAGCAGCTCCCAGTCCCTCTCCCAAGTGGGCTCAGAGGCAGGGTCTCCAAGTGATTTCCCTGGAGGGGAGAGAGGGGGCTTTCAGCAGTTGAGGAGCAATCAGAGAAAAATCTCACTCCTGGGAACCCAGAGATGTGGAAAGTGAGACCAGAGAGGGGCAGTAATGGATTTTTGTGGCACAGGAAGTAAGAGGCTGAGATAGCCCCATCTGGAACAATGAACTGTTCTTGGCAAGGTTTGCTGTGAGCTTGAAGCTGCGACACCGTGAGGGACAGGGCCCAGGGCCTGCCCTCAAATGTTCATGGCTCCGTGCGGAGTGAGGTCATGAGTGGGCAAGGACAGCATGGTGTGGTCGCTCCATGGTGGAGGAAGCGGCAGCCTGGGGGCCCAGGGGAGGATGCTATGGAATTCTGCCTGGTGGGGCGAGGGGAGTACATCAGGGAAAGCACATGGATGGGTCTGGAAGGATGCATTGGGCCAGGTGGAGGAGGGAGGAAGAGCATTCCAGCAGGAGGAAACAGCAGGACCAAAAGCTCAGAGGCAGGATCTTGCCCAGGGACTGAGAGAGGCAGTTGAGTGTATGAGCTGAGAGCCTGGATTTGGGCATCTGACTTCTTAAGTTTGAATCCTGGCTCTTTCACGTACAGCTGTGGACCTTGGCAAGCATCCTAAGCTCTTGATTCTGCTTCCTCCTCTGTGAAATGGGAAAATAATAGTACCCACCAAAAAGAATTTTTGTGAGCATTGAATAAATTAATCTACATAAAACAGAGCTAGGCACATAATAACCACCTGCCTTTATTGACATCATAATCGGTTCTGGAACATTCCATTGAGGTCCAGTGTTCTTTCCTTCTGCACTTAGCTTCACCTTGCTCTTTGGGGCTTCAAGAAGCCTTCCCTTGGCTTCACTCTGTATTTGAGACTCCAGAAGCATGGTCTGGAGAAGGGGAGGATTCTGGGAATAGGACTAGTAGAGCTTTTGGGAAAATCCCAGCCTACAGCTGGGATTGGGACAAGAGTGAGGAGGGGAAGGTGGGAGTATGGGAAGGGGAGCTGCCAGAGACAGAGCAGATACCCTCTTCCCCTGCAGTGGCCCTCTTGCCTAAGGGCTCCGGAAGACTCTCGCGGGACAGGTCAGCAGGGCAAGGGAGGTCACAGATTTATGACCATTTGTTATAGGAAGAATTTGCTCAGGCCTCCCACACAGGGACATGGAATGTCCAGAAACGACTTGGGGTGGGGTCTGGTAGGAGGGGAGGGCAGAGCGGCACTGGAGCTTCCTTGAGCAGCTCAGCCCCCAACTCTGGTTCGGGGCAGGCGGGAGCCTCCAGAGTCGCCAGTCTACCTTCCCAAGGTGACTCCAGGGTCAGTGACAGAGTCCTATCTGAGCCAGTGTCTCTTAGGACCCAGATGTGCTTATGAATTCCAGGGTGTGGACAGGTTGCAGGGACATACAGGAAGCAGGATCGGAGGGGAATGGACTGTCTCTAAAAAACCCACTCCCCGTTCTCGTGCTTCTCTGCCCGTCTGTGACTGAGCTTCTCTCTGGTCTGTATTTCTTTTCCTTTGGCTGCTGCTGCTTCGATCTCCCTAGGTCAGCCATGCCCCCCCACCCGCATCCCTTACCGTCCATGGCTCCTGCTCACCGCTTTCCCTCAGGGGGTCTTGGCTTCTCCGCCACTCTCTTCTCCGTGTCAGAAACACCATGGGGTTTGGGGAGAAGGGCTGATGCCCCAACCCATTCTCCAAGAGAAGGATTGTTCTTTCGTAAAATTTTCTTTCCCAACAATTGTTTTTGCAACTGAGTAGTGATTTAATCTCTAATTGGTTTATTTATTGTAAAATACACAAACACATGGACCAAATTATTTTCTGAAATCAGTATCACACATCATCTTCATCAGCTCAGGTTGCAACAACAAAGTACTGGATGGCTTATTAACAACTGAAATGCACTTCTCATGGTCCTGGAGGCTGGAAGTCCAAGTTCACGGTGCCAGCACAGTCAGGTTCGGGTGAGGATGCTCTTCCAGTTTGTAGGCTACGGAATTCTTGTTGCTGTAGCCTCACGTGGCAAAAGGAAGGGGTGAGCTAGCTCTCAGGCTTCTTAGAAGAGCATTGATCCCCTTCATGAGGCTCCATCCTCAGGACTTGAATTCCTCCCAGACACCCCACCTCCAAAATCACCCTGGGGGCTAGATTTCCTAAAGGAAAGCATAAATGAAAGAAATTAATAAACTAGACTACGTCAAAGCTCAAATTTGTGTTCATCAAAAGACACTGTTCAGAAAGTGAAAAGTCAAGCCAAAGGCTGGAATTAAAAACCTCTCATCCAGAACATGTAAAGAACAAAAATCCCACTGGGGGGGGGTGCTCTGCCCACAGGGCCCCCCCACCCCACCCCTACCCCCACCCCTGGCCACCACAAATGAGAATAAGTCTACCAAGACATGATCTGCTTGCGGAGGAAAGGTGGCCGATCTCTCAAAGGAGAAGGGCCAAGAGCCTTTTCCTCAGTGGGCTTTTATTGGGTTCATTTTGCGCAGGAATACAGGTTAAGCTCATTAATCATTGTCAGGCTGTAAGGATCAAACAATAGATAACATACAAAGAACTCTGAGGGCCTATTCTGAATCAAGGTGTATTAGCTAAAGGGCCACAAAACTTTGGGAGACAAACTCATTTCCTGCTCAAACCCTTATCATTTAATTAAGAACGTTCTTAGCAAAGCAGGTTTCACAGGATTTTACATATTCTTTCTCAGGCCCGATCACCCCGGGGAGCCCACCCTTTCCAGCACAGGGCTGCACCACCCTCTGTCATGTTTCAGGTTTAAGTTAGGCAGGGCGGTTCCCAACAACCCCCCCAAAACAAACAAACAAACAAACAAACAAACAAACAAAAAACAGAAAGAATACAGCAGACTGTTTAAGGGGGAGAAAAGGTCACAAGTATATGAACCAGCCTTTCACAAAGAGGATTTCCACGTGGCCAAAGAATGAGACTAAGCGAACTTGAAACGGTGTGCAACTGCCTTAGACATCAGGGCCATGCAAATTAACACGAGGAGGAGGAGCCGACGCTTGCCCTCAGAAAGGCCCATAAGAAAATGAGACAAGGCCGCAGTCAGCGAGGACACGCAACACCACGAAATTCCCCGCCCTGCTGGTGGGGGTGTGCGTCGGCAGGAGGCCCGGGAGAATGCTTTAGCAGTATTTGCGAGCAGAATGTGCGTGCGACCCCGAAATTCCACCCTGAGTTTGTACCTCAGAGAAACGTGTCTACCAAACGACGCACACACGAACGTGCCTATTACAGCCTTTGTCCCAGCTCCAAATCAGGGACGACACCCAAGTCCATCACCAGTGGAATGGAGAAGTCCATTGTACATTCTTTTTTGTGTGGTTGTTTTCGTCAGATCTTTTTATGTTACTGTTCAGTGTACAGTGATTTCTAGTGGGTGTCAAGAGTCGTGCGCCCATCACCACCATTGAATGGTAGGACATTCCATAACCCCAGAAAGATCCCTCACGGTCCTGTGCCGTCTTTCCCTTCTCCCCAGCCCCAGCCCACCGCTCATAGAATTCATCCCTGTGCCTGCAGATTTGCCTTGTCTGGAAATTTCATAAGCAGGGAATCACTCAGTATGTGGCCTGTTATGTAGGGCTCCTTTCACTCAGCCTAGTGCTTTTCAGGCTCATCCACACACGCGTGAGCACTTCACTCCTTTCCAGGGCTGAGTGGTGTTGCGCAGTGTGGGCCACTGCAGTTTGTTTATTCACTCATTCGCTGACGGACACGGGCCGTTTCCGCTGTTTGGCTATTACAAATAATGCTGCTATGAATATTCATATTGAATCTCTCTGTGAAGTCTCTCATGTGGACATATGTCTTCATTTCTCTTGGGTAAATATTCCCAGAAGTGCAATTGCTGGGGCATATAAAACGTTGTTATGTTTTACTTCTTAAGAGACTGCCAAACTGTTTTCAAAGTGGACGGACTGTTTTGCATTCCCAGCATCAATTTACAAAGGGTCTAGTTTCACCCCTGCTAACAACTGTTACTGTCTTTTTATTATGGTCATCTTTGTGGTACGAAGGAGTCACTTACTATGTTTTCAATTTCTCTGATGGCTAGAGAGGTTGAGCATTTTATCATGCGCTTATTGGATAGTCATATGCTGTCTCTGGTGAAATATCTATTCAGTTATTTTGCCTATTTTTAAATTGGATTAATTGCCTTGTTCAGTTATGAGTATTCTATCAGGTGCTGTGTATTTTTAGACACATCTTTAAGCAGACCTACAATTTGCAAATATTTCCTTCTAGTGGCTAGGTTTTCTTAATGGTGATTGCTAAAGTTTTAAATTTTGATGAAATTCAATGGATTAATTTTTTATTTTATGGATGGTGCTTTTGTTGCCATACCTAAGAAATGAAAGTTTCCTCTTGAGTTTTGTAGTTACATCTTTACATGTCAGCCTCTGATCCATTTTGAGTTTAATTTTGTGAATGGTGTGATGGATGGGATCCAACTTTATTCCATTGCACATGGCTATTTCATTGTCCTACTACAGTTTATTAGGGGGAAAAAAACACATTCTTTTACTATCGAATTACCTTGGCTCCTTTATTGAAAAATCAATTGACCATAAATGTGAGGGTTTGTTTCTGAGCTGTCAGTTCTGTATTCCACTGATCAATATATCTGTCCTTATTCAGTCCCACACTCTATGACTATAGATTTATAGTAAGTTTGAAATTAGAAAGCTGTGTGTCCTAGCTTTGTTATACTTTTTCAAGATCGTTTTTGCTATTCTAGGATCTTTGCCCTTTAATATTAATTCTAGAAACAGCTAGTCAATTTCTGCACACACACACCAAAGAGCCTGCTTGGATTTTGATAAGAATTGGGCTGAATCTAAGGCCTGAATGGAGCAGAAATTCCCTATTGACAATGAGTCTTCCAATCCATAGACGCAGAACGTCTCTCTATTAGATTTCTCTGCTTCCTCTTGGAAATGACACTTAATTTTCACTGAACAGATCTAGCACTGTGTTAGTTATCATGTCATCTGCAAATTCTTCCTTTCTGATCTGAATGCCTTTTATTTCTCTTTGCCGCTTAATTTCTTGGCTAGAACCTCCAATAAAATGTTGAATGAAAGTGCCCAGAGCACCAACTCCTTCTCTTCCTTTCCATCTTAGGGGGAACTACTCGGTCTTTCATCATTAATACAATGGTAGCTGTGGGTTTTTCCTAGATGCCCACTGTCAGATTGAGGAAGTTCCCTTCTATCTTTAGTTTGTTGTGTTTTTTTATCATGAAAGGATGTTGGTTTTTTTAAAAAAGATTTTATGGTATTTATTTTTGGAGAGAGGGGAAGGAAGGGAGAGAGAGAGAAGGAGGGAAACCAGGGACCGAACCCATAACCCAGGCATTTCCCCTGACCAGGAATTGAACAGCAGACCTTTTGCTCTGCGGGACGACACCCAACCAACTGAGCAATACCTTTGTCATGTTTTAAAAAATAATTTCTTCTTTCCAGACTAGGGCCCAGGTCCATGCAGCAGGTACAGCCTCCCTGGGGCTGCGGCTTCCTGGACCTCAGAAGAGGAGAAGGCAAGGAGAGAGTCCCTTTCCTTCATGGTTTGTCTGGGAGGGCCTTTCCTCCAGCAGACAGCCACCGACTACAGGGGCGAGAATTGTCTAGGTCACTCTGCTCCCTGAAGGCTCCCGGGGACTCCAAGTGCCCTCAGTTCCCCTCTGCTTCTCCATAGTTTTCCCTCTGTGCCCAGATCACCAGGGCAAACAAATCACAAGAAAAGCAAGGTCAGAAGGTACTGTGGAAAGAACCTTGGACTTGGGGATGTACTTCCACGGGTTTCTTCTCTCCTCCTTCCACATCATTTCTTACCCTTTCTTTGCTTCCCTGTTCTGATTCCTTCTATGTAGGGTGTTGTCTCTTCTCTTGGCTGCAGCCACCGCCTCTTGTCTGGGGACTATGAACAGGGGTTTCCCTGGGACAGGCGTGTCACCTCTCCAGCTCAGACTTCCCCGATATGTGAAATGAGCAATGGCCACCCAGGCCCTTCCAATGCCGAAGGGTTGTTTGAGGACCGCTTGGAGCGGAGAATGAGAAAGTCTCTGATCCTCACCTGACCTTGTAGTGGCGAATATCACCAATTGCCATTTCCCAGAACTAGAGCGTCAGCTCAGGGACACGAGACTTTGCAGCCAAGCCCTCACTGCCCATTTCAGAGTCCCAATCTCTGAAATTTGGGGTAAAAGCCACACTAGGCTTTAAGGGGCCTCTTGTTCTGGCGGCACACTGAAAAACCAGACTGGAAACCCACACAACGTCTCACCTGGCAGAAGAGAGCAATGGAGTGTGTAGGATTATTTGCTTTTCTAAGGGATTTCTTCCCGAAAGAAAAGCAATTATGATTTTATAATAGGACACTTGCTTTTGGAGTCCAAGCCAGAGCAAGTTCCTCATTCAGAATAAAGTGCTAGAGGGTAAGTCACCATATCCTCCTTACCCGGCCGCAGCTCCTTGGAGGACTTCCAGGATTTGCAAAGGCTGGCTGGCTCTTCATCAAGCCTGCTTCCCCTTCTTCCTGGACACTCGTGAGAGAATGTTTCCCAGCCTCCTTTGCAGCTAGGGGAAGCCATGTGTTGGAATCTGGTTCACCGAAATGTGAGCAGAGCTCACGCATACCATTTCCAGACCTGAGCCACACCAGCCTCCCACGCTCCATGCCCTATTCTGTGCTCCCTCCTTGGCTTCCTGTACATGTGCCCAGTGACCTGTTAACAACAGCAAAGCCATGGATGGAAGGAGGCGGGGTCCCTGGCCACCCCGTGTGGAAAAGCTGCCCATGAATCAGGAACACCCACTGTGGACTTCAGGTAGTGAGAAATCCAGTCTCGCCATGTCTGAGCTTGTTTGGGGCTCGTTTCTTACAGCACCTGGTTAGCTTACCTGATCCCACCTGCTTTTGGTTGCACTACAGAAGACACCTTATATCCTTCATGAGTTTCATACTTTTTTCAAACTCATGGAAACCCAAAATATTTCTTACACCTCTGCCAACGCCTTCGACTACAATGCGCCCCCGTCCTGCATCCCCTCCCCGTCACTGAAGCGGATCTGCCCGCCATGAGCTGGTCATCACAGCGTGGGCGTGGAGAGACCAGGAGCCGAGGACCTGGAGCAAACACAGATACCCCTTTTGAGTTTTACTGTAAAGATGCAGAATGAGAAGCAGATGGAGGGTCAAGGCACTATTTGTTTTTATTACTTCTTTTTAATTTTTTTCTGTGAAAATATTTTATCAGCCTTTTGGGCAGAAACAGGACTTTCTTTGCCAGGAAGGAGGGTCCCACCATGGCTCTGTTGGAGCCAGCACCAGCGCAGCCCGCCCTGTGCTTCTTGCCTGCGAGGCTGGAGCCTGGCCCGCCCGGCACTGCGGAGAAGTCCAGGCTGGCGATACCAACGCTTGGGTCGTCTTTGATCCCCAGATCGCTGTGTTCCTGGATCCCAAAACCAAAGTTTCCAGTGTCTGAGAAGTTATTGTAGTCGTAGCTCGTACTCACGCACCTTTAGACCTTTCTCCAGGATCTCCCTGAGCCCCACGGACTGTGTGGTGACCCTTTCATTTCTCCTGATGCTGAAGGGTCCGAGGGTGTATCTGGCTTTGGAGAACACAGGGGCCTGGCCTGTGAGCTGCTCCAGGACCTCGGCTGCCCGGGTCAGACTGTCTCCACTTTCCCCCACACAGATGTTGAGACAGAGCTTTCGGATGCAAAGTTCGCACATGGGGTCTGAGCCTACGTCACAATTATTGATTTTTAGAGAGAGAGCGAGAGGAAGTAGGGTTGGGGCTGGGGAGGGAGGGAGAGAGAGAAACATGGATTTGTTGCACCACTTATTTATGCGTTCACTGGTTGATTCTTGTATGTGCCCTGGCCAGGGAATCAAACCCACAATTGTATCGGGACAACGTTCTAACCTACTGAGCTATGTGGCCAGCCAGGGCAAAGCACTGTTTTCTCCCAAAGATGGGAGAAAGAGCAGCCTGTCACATGCAGATGAGAATGACACAGCAGACAGGGGGACACTGATGATGCAGGGGGTGCTGAGGAGTAATCGCCTTGAGTAGGAGAGGGAATTAGTCAGGAGCAAGAAGGAGGCACGTCGTGGGTGCAGTGGCCATAGGTGGGTGTGCTCTTCTAAAAGCCTCTGTCTTCTCAGGAAAATAGGTGTCAGGGTCACCAGTTGAGAGGGTCAGGGAGCCGGGGGTGAAGATGTGAGTGGAGAGGAGAAAGAATGGAACTGTCAAGGAGCGGGGGGAGCCAACGAGCTAGGGGAGTGTACCAGGACTTTTGGGCAGCCCGGAAGGGCCATGGGAGACTAGTGATCTTGAACTCTCAGCTAGCATGACTAGGTGCTTCTCTCCAGCCATGTCCACCTTGGGTAGGAGCAGAGAGTAAGGAGGTGGATTTCACCCAGTCATGTTTTTGCCACGAGGTTGCAAGATTGGGAGTTCACGTTATTTGGGCAAGAGAGTTGAGGGTATAGGTAAACAGTGCTTGCAGTGAAAGTCCTTGGAAATTGAGGTAAGTAAGGAGAGAAGCAAGGACCTGAGGGAGGAGCAAGGGACAGGGAAAAGGGACAGCACTGGGCAGGTGAGGTGGAATTAATCACTCAAGGTGGGCAGATAAAGGGTGGCACATGGAAAGCAGGGTGTCTGATATGAGGTTATGCAAGGGAGTAGTTACTGGTAATGAGGAGGTCAAGGGCGTGACCATGGAAGTGAGGGGCTGAGGTAGGTGGAGGACAAGTTCCCTGGAGCAGAGGAGGTCATGGAACAGGGAAGTGGTGACCGAGGTCACCATGCTTGTGACAGAATCATGTTGGAGAGTATGACTGTGAGCTGGGAGCCAAAACTGTCACTGAGGGAGGGGTGACACTGGGGGTGTGTTGATGGTGGCAACTGGAGTGGGTAAGGAACGGTAAACCCTGGGGAGACAGCAGCCACTGCTAAGAAGCCGCCGGCGAAGCAGGGTCCTTGGGGGAGAACTGAGTTTAAAGCAAACAGGTGGAGGGCCAGCAAGACTCAGACGAGGGTGCCCATTCATTACAGAACTCTCAGTAACAGCGAACATCGGGGAACAACCTGAACGCTGCTGCCAGGGGAATGGTCAAACAAACAACAGATTCATCCAAAACAGAATTTGCCACGCACGACAGTGAACACGAATGTGCAGGCTCCACATGGATCAGGGTGAGAAAAGCTTACAAACATAAACTCGGGCGAGATAAGTATGTCATGAAAGGCTACACTCAGTAGGATGCTTCTCATGTAAGTGTTAACACCCACCAAACAATACTATGTTTAATTTACAGGCTATGAAAGGATAATGACATCCTTAGGAAAGACCTCTAGCAACTTCGAGATGCTCCCGTGGAGAGAGAAGGAGGGGAAATGGGTGAGGGTAGGGGTAAGGTAGCATCGGTTGTATCTAAAATATTTTACTTCTTAATAAACAAAGGAAGAGAAATGAACCAAAATTTAGCAAAATATCAATGGCTGTTAAATCTTGGTTATGGGTCCCAAGATTTATTTTACTTTTCTGTGTGTTTGAGAAATTCTTTTTTGGAGTTCTACAATGTGACCCAGAGGAGATTGTTACTATTGTTATAAAGTACAGTAATCAGGATAGTGTGGCACTGGTGTAAGGATGGACACATAGGTGAATGGAATAGGGTCAAGAGGCCAGAAACGAATGTAAACTTCTAGAGGCAAATTGATTTTTGACAAGGGTTCCAAGACCATTCAATGGGGAAGGAAGGGCCTTTCAATAATAATGCTGGGACAACTAGATAGCCACATGCACAAGAATGAATTTGGACACCCACCTCACATCATATGCAGAAACCAACTAAAAATGAATCAAAGACTGAAATGTAAGAGCTAAAACTATGACACTCTTCGAAGAAAACAAGGAGAAATTTTCATGCCCTTGTATTAGGAAATGGTCTCTTAGGTTCGACGCTTGCAGCGCAAGTAACGAGACAAACGATAGGTAAGCTGGACGTCATCAAAATGAAAACTTTCGTACTTCGCAAGACACTGTCCACAAAGTGAAAAGACAAGCCAGAGATCGGCAGAAAGTAAGGATCTAACATCAAGATACATAAAGCACTGTTACAACTCAACTTCAACATAAAAAAAAAAGAAACCCAATTTTAAAATGGTCAAGGGCTATGAATAGACATTTTTCCAAAGAAGAAACACAGAAGGCCAATATGCACACGGTAGGGTGCTCGGTGTGGTGAGTCATCAGGAAAACGCAGCTCAGACCACAATGACATACGACTTCACACCCACTGGGCAGAAGCAAAAGGACGGATGAGCTACCATGTGACTCAGCACCCCCCGCCAAAAAAGGAGATGGACAGTAACAAGGGTTGGTGTAAACATGGAGAAATTGGGACTCTCTGACATTGCTGGTGGGACCGTATGGAAAATACAGCGCCTCCTTGGAAACAGTCTGGTAGATCCTCAAAAAGTTAAAGAGTTACCATGTGACCCAGCAATCTCACCCCTACTTAGATACCCCCACATTCACAGAAAAGCTTACACACAGTGTCCATAACAACATTACTCACAATAGCCAAAAAGTGGAAGCCATCCAAACACGTGTTGACTGATGGGCAGGTAAACAGACTATGCCTGCCCACGGGGAAATACTATTCAGCCATAAAGAAGGAGTGCAGGACTGATACAAGCTACAGCATGGATGATCTTTGAACACGTAGGCTAAGTGACAGACGGCAGTCGCAAAAGGCTGCATACTGCATGAGTATATGAAATGTCCACATAAGGCCACCTCTCCGAGACAGAAAGTAGATTCGTGGCTGTTGGGGGTGAGAAATAGGGGAAACTCATGAATGACTGCTGAGGGGTACTGTGCTTTTTCTTGGGGTGATGAACATAGTTCAAAATTAGCAGCAATAGTTACATACCTTGTGAATATATTAAAAACCACTGAATTATACCCTTGATGGATTGTTATAGCATGTGAGTTATATCTCAACGTAGAAACAAAGACAAAGATCCTGGGGTCAGATACAGAGTCCTTCGATGGGGTCCCAGTAGATGGCTTCCGTTCTCTGCACCTCGGTTCCCCAACCTAGGGGGCTGGAACTCAGGCCGACCCCGCGGAGATGGGCTCCACTCGTGGGTCGCCACTCCCATGGGTGCCTCTGTTCCTACTCTGACTGCAGCTACAGGCAGCGAGCTGTTAGAGCGCCGCTGGGCTCTGGCTTCAGCTCTGAGCGCAGACTCGGACCCCACCGCTGCTGGGTGTGAACTCTCTCTAAGTCTCAGTTTCCTGGTGGGAGAAAAGGGGCTGATACTGGTGGCCTCTCCCGGCTGTTTCTGTGGTGGGGGTGATGAGGTAGCGGACGTAAAGCACAAGACACAGTAAGTCTGGCACTCAGTAAGTACCAGTCGGCTGCCTTCTCCTCCTCCTTTTTCTTCATTATCATCATCATTATCATCATCATCATCATTATTATTATGGCGGTTGTCATTGTGCCCATCTAGCCCCTCAGTTTTTACTTCTCCTCTCCACCCCTCTTTCCATCCATCCCAGGATTTCCCATTGCCTCGCAGTCTACTTGTCTGGCCCAAGCGGTGATTCTGGACTCAGCTGCAAAGACCTAGCCTCCTCTGCTCACCAGAGCCCAGACTTGCTAGCCCACTGGATCAGGCCCCCAGATAAACGCACTCCTCCTTCTTTCTAGCTCCTGGGACACGACGGGGTGCCGATCTCCTCCCTCCCAGGGAGACAGAGGGCAGGATGCACTCCCTTCCCCAGGGGAGGCTTCAGGTAAGGCTTGCAGCCAGCAGCTCAGAAATCAGGGGCTCCACATGGAGCCCTGTCCTGGGGCCCTCCTATCTTTGCTGAAAAGAGGAAGCTTCCAGGCAGCTGTTCTGAGGAGGGACTTTTTCTTTGCAAAAGCCCAGCCATTCTACTTCTAGGAATTTGTCCCCCAGACACGGTCCCCCTAGTGACAAAGCTCGAGTAAGTTTAGATGTAAGACTTACAAGTCCGGGAAAGCCCAAAATGTCCATCGGTAGGCGACCGGCTGCCCGAATTTGGCCCATCCACACGGCGGGAAGAATGAGATGGCGCTAAACGTGCTGCAGGGGCCTGATTCCAAGACGGAAAACGCAAAGGACAAAACAGGGCTTTTGTATTAGCGACAGGCTATACTCTTCCCCTCCCTTGCCCCGCCCTCCGTCCCTCCCTTTCCTCAGTTTCTCTCGGGAACACCTTTACAGGTGTGCTAGCTAGCGTAGGCAGAGCCTGTTTCTGGAGGAGGAACAAGAAATCATTAGGCCTGGTTTCCTCTGAGGCCGGGAAATGAAGCCTGGGGGGATGGGTCTGAGGTGGGACCACTTTCCAGTTAACCCCTTCTTGTGCTGCATGAATTTAAAATTTCATCTATTGAGTAGGTCCATGGTGCACATGGGAAAAAATTCAAATCATATCCGAGGCTGTTTATTTGGTGGAAAGTAAGTCTCCCCTTCTCCAGTTCCCTCCACTATCCCTTCCCCGTTTCCCTCCTCAGGGGCTACCAGTGCAGTCAGTTGTATTTCTTTCCAGATATACAGTATGTATTTGTATAAATATGTTATATGTACTTAAGTTGATTTTTATTGTGGTAAAATATACATAACATACAATTTACCATTTTTTAAAAAATTTTAAAAGATTTTTTTAACTTATTTATTTTTAGAGAGAGAGGAAGAGGAGAAGAAAGAGAAGGAAACATCAGTGTGTGGTTGCTTCTCATGTGCTCCCAGCTGGGGACCCAGCCCACAACCCAGGCACGTGCCCTGACTGGGAATCAAACCAGTGACCCTCCGGTTCACAGCCCACCCTCAATCCACAGTGTCACACCAGCCAGGGACAATTTACCATTTTGACCACTTACTTCTAAGTACAGTTTAGCAGTGTTAAGCACAGTCATGCTGCTGTTCAACCATCACCACATCGTCTCCAGAACTTTCCACCTTCCCAATCTGCAACTCTGTCCCCACTAAACAAACACTCCCCATCCCCCACTGCTAGCCCCTGGCAACTGTCACTGTACTTTCTGTCTCTAGGGATTTATTTCCTCTGGGTACATTAGGCAGGTGGAATCATACAGTATTTGGCTTATTTCCCTGAGCATCATGGTCTCAAGTTCATCCATGTTGTAGCCCTGAAAAAGAAAAAGAACTTCTTCCTGTTTCAGGCTACATAATAATATCACCCCTGACACGGATTTATCACACTTTGTTTATCTCTATTCATCTGTTGATGGGCGTTTGGGTTGTTTCCATCTTTATGTATTTTTTGACTGAACAAAAATGGGTTTAATCAAGAGAAGAAGGAAGCCTGGGGAACAGAGGATTTGCTCGGAGAGCTCTCCGTGCACTGCCGCCAGCACAGTGTGACCAGGCCCCCCAGCCGCAGGCGGGCCAGCGGGAACATCCCCTTCGAAGGCACCTGCCGGTGGTTACCTGTGGGTGGTTCCCCTGCATCAGCCCCGGAGGAACTCCCTTTTCCTTTCTTTGACAGCTGGCCCTCCACGCACTGCCTGGCAGCTCAGGGCTCCCTGACCGCTGCGCCTGCCCTTGTCCAGCTCCAGGGCCCTGGGAGGTTGGGGGACAGAGGTCGGCTGGTTACAAGTGTGTCTCACCCTCCTTCCAGGTCCTGGGGAAATAGGGTGATGGCCGAGCCAGCAGGAAGGGCACAGGGCCCTGTGAGTCCCTGGGGACACAGGTGCTGTCCAGGGGGGAGCCCCCGAGAGCACCCCCGGAGGGGCCTCAGCCCTGGAGAGCTCCCCCCACCGTGAAAAACCCCCATTTCAGATGAAGAGCTGGCAGACCAATTCTCCATCTCTTGGAGCCCTCCAAACACAGTCGATTGCTCAAAGGTGACTTCCACACTAAAAAATATTTTTCTCTTCCCCCCAGCTTTTATTATGAAACATTTCACCTGTTCAGGAAAGTTGTTAGGGTACCAGCAGATCCACCATCTGCCTGCAGGTTGTTAACACGTTTCCATGTGTGTCTCTCCTTGCCCTTTCTCTGTTTGAGATATTACTATACCTGCACATACCCATATATGTACACACATGCATCTATACATATATGTGGACATGCACACACATTAAACACAATATGCATGCACACACACACATGTACACATATATCTATACACACACACATTTCCTCTGAACATGAACTCTTTAAAGGTAAGAGCATCATGACCTTCACCCTGAAATTCTTCAGTGTGCGTCTCTCAAGAACAAGGACGTTCCCCTACATACCCTCTAAGTCTTTATGACACCTAAGGAGACCAACAATAAAGCCCTGATGTCCTCTAATGTTTAAATTTCCCCATCTGTCCCCAAAAGGCCCTGCATCACTGTTTTTCAAAAACCAGTGTTCCAGCAAAGTGCCCGTACCACACCGACTTGGCTGCCAGATCTCCTGACCGCCTTTACGTCTCAACTGACCTCATGTACTTTTTAAAAAAACTTTCTTTTTGCTCCTGGGATGGTTTTCTTGTAGAGGCCAGGAAGGCCCCACCTTCTAGAACCGTCTTACTGTTTTCCTGCAGGGTCATTCATCTTTTTCCACCACCTGCCTTTCCGATCAGCTAAGAGTTAGGGTTAGAGGCCTGATTAGATTCTGGGTAACACCCCCTTCTTGTTTTAAAGACTTTTTTTTTTTTTTTGAGAGCAGCGGCAGGTTCACAGCAAACCTGAGGGAAGGCACAGAGGTTTCTGGTGCACTCCCTGCCCCCACACATGCGTGGGCTCCCCTGTCGCCCGTGTCCCCCAGCAGCGTGGGGACGCATCACAACCCGTGACCTGCGGGGCACATCACCCTCCCAGACCCAGGCTCCATTGGGGCGTACTCTCGGTGCTGCTCACGTCGTCCGCATCACGCCGGCATCGCACGGAGGGGTTCACCGCCTCAAACACCCTCTCTGCCCCACCGGGTCACCCCCTCTCCCCCGACCCCCGGCCACCACTGCTGTTTTTATTGTCTCCACAGTTTCACCTTTTCCTGAAGGTCACCCAGGGGGGCACGCACAGTGCATAGCCTTTTCAGACTGGCTTCTCTCACTCAGCAGTATACACCAAGCCTCCCTCCTGTCTTTTCATGCCTTGATAGCTCCCTTTTTACCATGTATCTTAGCATGACACAATAATCCCATAATCTGAGTATGCCGGAGTTCGTTTGCCCGGGAACCCCCAGAAGGACATCGTGGGTGCTCCTCAGTTTTGACAGTTCTGAATCAAACTGCCGCTAGGTAGGCTTTAGTGTGGACGTTAAGTTTTCAGCTCCTTTGGAATGTGATCTCTGCATTGTATGGTAAGAGTGTGTTTATTTTGCCATAAACTGCCAAACGGTCTTCCGAGGTGGCCGCACCCGTTTGCAGCCCCACAGCCGAGGAGGGGCATTTCCGTCACTCTGCACCCCGCTGGCACTCGTTCCTGATGACCGGTGCATGTTAATCTGCCTTTCCGTGGTGATGGGGGACGTGGAGTGTCTTCACTGGCTTTTGTTTTCTTTTTCATTGGTAAAATGGCCGTAACAAAATTTGCACCCACAGGTGTACAGGTCTGTAGCTCATTAAATCACTCATTCCTGTGCAGCCGCCACCACCAGCCCCTCCAGAGCTTGTTCCTGTCCCTGAATGAAACTCTGTATCTGTCCGACAGTAACTCCCCACTCCTTCCTCCCTCCAGCCCCGGCAGCCACCATTCTGCCTTCTGTCTCTGTGAACTTGGCTGTTCCAGGGACCCCGTGGATGTGGCTCATACAGAACCCGTCCTGCTGTGACCGGCTTTAGGGGACACCTTCGACCACAGGCCTTCGCAGGTGATGCTTTGTGCTTATGATGCGTGCCGGCGGCAGGCTCACAGAAGGCTTGCTCCTGCCCACCCACCTCTCCCACCAGGCTGCACCCTGTCCCCTGCTCCCCCTCCCAGGTGCTCAGCATCTCCACCACCACCTAACCCCGCCAGGGCCTTCGCAGGTACCCTTTCTGCCCTGGCATACTCCTCAGTACCTTTTGGATTCCAGTCCAGGGCCACGCACCCCCGCTCAGAGGCTTTCCTGGACACCCACAATACCTTCCTCCCTGTTTCATTTCCCTCCTGGCACTTGTCACAACCTGCCATAACCACGTTTGGTATTTGCTCGTCTGTCTCCAAGGTAACCCCCTTGAGAGCAGGGATGGGTTCACTGCGGTGACCCCTGGTCCTGGTGGTGTCCCTGGCATGTGGCAGGGGCTTGACTTAGTTCCCTTTTGCTGCTATGATGAATGACCACAAACTTAGTGGCTTTAAAACAACACAACTGTAGCCCTGGCTGGTGTGGCTCAGTGGATTGAGTGTGGACTACAAACCAAAAGGTCACCAGTTTAATTTACCCAGTCAGGGCACATGCCTGGGTTGCGGGCCAGGTCCTCAAGTGGGGGCCATGTGAGAAGCAACCATGCATTGATGTTTTTTCCCTCTCTTTCTCCCTCCCTTCCCCTCTCTCTAAAAATAAAATAAATAAGTAAAGTCTTTAACAAAGTAAACAACACAATAGCCTTTAACAAAGGCTGTTAAATAGTCTTTAACAAAGTAAGCAACACAAGTTCAGGAGGTCAGAAGTCCTAAGGCAGCCTCCTGGGAGAATCTGTTTTCTTGTCTTTGCAGCTGCCGGAGGGCAGCCCCTGCCCTCCTGGGCTCACAGTCAGTCCCCTGCCCCCTGGGCTCACAGTCAGTCCCCTGCCCCCTGGGCTCACAGTCAGTCTCCCGCTGCTCTCCCACTGCCGGGACCTCCGTTTCTGCCCTCCGGTCTGCTGTCTGAGCCTGACTCACGCTCTCCTCTCCTCGTACAATGGCCCTGTGATTACCTGGGGTCATTCAGGTCATCTGCACATTCCGTTTAATTTACATTTTTCAAATGGAAGGTCACATATTCACAGGTTTCGGGAATTAGAAAGTGGACATCTTTTTTTGGGGGGTGGGGACATTATTCTGTCTTAAATATTTATTGAACGAGTACTAAATGAACGGGGGTCCCTTTCCAAGAGGAGTGCTGAGTGCTGAATTCCAGGCCTGGTGTAGCCACCCCCAGGCCCTGAGACCTTGGGCAAGTCCCCTTCCTCTGAGCTCCGGTGCCCTCCTCACTCAGTGTCTCCCGAGCACCCAACCTGTACCCCACTCTTGGGAGACACCGGGAATGCCGAGACGCGGAGAAGGAGACCCCTGCCTTCCCAGAGCTGGGAGGTCAGTTTTGGGGGAGGGTCTGAGAAGGGAAAACCTGACAGCCTTTTCAGGTCCACATTCTCGGCCACCCCAGAGACCTCTCGAGTTCTGAGGGGGCAGGCCTCCCTGGAAGGTGACATTTCATGTGGCCGAGGACACGCGAGTGGGAGTTTATGAGGCAGAGAAGTGGAAAGGGCATTCACGGCCCGGGATAGGCCACAGACCGCATAGAGGAACTGTGAGGAGTGCGGCGGGAGACTGTGGGGGTGGAAGCGTGTCTGGGAAGGGGCCTTGAAGGCCACGGGCAGGAGCTGTGCCTCTACCCTCGGGTCAGGGGACCGCAGCAGGGTTTGGAAGCACGGGAGACGCACATGTAGCTCTGAATCTGGGCTGTGCACTCTGACTGCTGCCACGGAGAGAGAGAGGCTGAGGGGCCAGTGTCCGAGCCTGAGAGACAGAGGTGGCCTGGACTGGGCAGGGACAATGGGGTGGAGAGGAGGCCAGGCCTGAGAGACAGTTAGGACGTAGACCCCGTGGGACATGGTGGGAGATGGAGAAGGGGCGGGTGAGGAAGAGCTCCAAGGCAGCTGGGGAAAGAGACAGGCAAGATAGAAATGTGGGTGCAAATCCCTTACAACTGTTGAGTAGACCGTGAACGGGCCCAAGCGGGACTTTGTGAGAAGCCCTGGAAGAGTCTGGTGACGCGAGAAAGCAAAACAGGGCACGCGTAGGCCTCTCCCGGGGACTGGACATCAACCACGATTGCCAAGGGTAGCAGGCGGGCCCCAGTTCCAGCTGAGGGTTCGTGGGGCTGTTTACGCCTATTCTTATTCTCTCCTGACTTGCTGACAGACGCTTTGGCGACCAGGCAGGGCTCTGAAACCATCGTCCTGGTTCCCAGAGACACCCAGGGGCACAGACACTCGTGAGCAGACCTTGGGAGCACAGGCCTCCCAGAGGCCCAGCTCAAGGGGGATTTTGTGAGTCCCTTGAGACTCAGAGGGGAGGAGGGTTGGGGTCCCCTCTGATGGTTGCAGCCACAGAAAATTTCCTCCAACATGGAGGAAGCAGGAGTTCTCCTTTCACAATGCAAGTGTCAGAATTTGCTCACCAATGACTAAGAGTGTTCAAGGCTTGTGGGTGTTGCACCGCTTAAATATCAGACCTTGGAGTCTTCCGGCCATCGTAGACACCTGGGCTGGGACACAGAGCACAGGAGCATGGCCAGCCTACAGCCCGCACTCCTGGCTGCCCTGATCCTTCTGGCTATGGCGCTTCAAGCAACTGAGGCAGGTGAGGCTGGGGAGAGGGCAGGCTCCCTGCGGAAGCCGGGGGTTGCACCCTGGGGCATCTTTCTCATGTAGTGGAAAGCACGCTGGAGCCGCAGCAGATACCCCAGACTGCTGCTGGCTCTTGAGCTGGCCTCGTTGCTTCTCTGGGCCTCCGAGTACACATCTGTTAAATGGGTAGTCTTGAAGGTTTAAGTCTAGGGTCTGTCTCAGCTGATTGGGGGTTGTGGTAGGCATGGGCCGGGGTCCTCTACTCCAGAGGACTGGAGCATAGGGCCCTTGGGGTGTGGAGAAGCAGCGGCAGCTGGAGCGGAGGATGGGAGCTGAGACAAGAGATACTCCTTTGCCGATCCTGTCTGCCACCACCCCATTTTTGCTCCAGAACAGGCCCTCAGGGCTGGGGTCCTCACTCATCTTCTCCATGCCAGTGTAAATGCTCCAGCCCTGGGTTGGGTGGGGGAAGGAGCGCTGGACTGGGAGTCAGGCAGCTGGGAGAAATAATTGCTCAGTGATTAGGGTTCCTGAGTGCTTTCCCTGCATTGAAAGTCCTACAGAGTCAGTGCTATTATTACCCCCTTGGTCAGAGGAAGAAATTGGGCCTTCTCTCAAGTAGCCTGGTGGGACTTGAACCCCAGTCCTTGTGACTGGACTCTGCCTCAGCCCTTGTCCTGACTCTCCAGAGTCATGCTGTGTAACTCTGGGCAAGTCCTCCCCCTCCCTGGACCTTAGCCTCGCCATTTGCTCCACAAAGGGGGTTAAAGTGGACGGAACTGAAGCAGACTTCTGAAGCACCCTGGATCCCATGGGCACACCCATCTGATTTGGCGGGGCTGGGGCTGGGGCTGGGAGCGGAGCATTTCTGAGAAGCTCCTGGGTGACGCTGATGGTGCCAGTGGGTAGCCTCATTGAAGAGCGAGGTTCTAGGGCTCCTCCCTGTTCAGCATCTCTTGGGCCCACCTGGAAGCGTAGGGCATCATGGATGCCCAGCTGTTCTGAATGTGTCACCTTTGACTGGAATGATCCAGAGTAATAACATTGGGCTCTTAGTGGCTTCTCAGGGGGCCCAAGATCAGGGACACTGAGGGCCCAGAATCCTCTGACACCAGCCTTCCACAGAAAAACCTGTGTCAGAGGGTGGGGTTCTGCATCCAGCCTCTGAGCACCTCTTTTCCCCAGGCCCTTATGGAGCCAACGTGGAGGACAGCATCTGCTGCCGGGACCACATCCGCCTCCCCGTGCCCCTGCGGGCGGTGAAGGGTTACTACTGGACTTCGGACTCCTGCCGCAGGCCTGGCGTGGTGTGAGTGGGGCGCTGGGGAGGCCGGGCCTCGGAGAGCCTTCTGGGTGTGGGCCCAGGTGCAGGTGGGTGAGGCATGCTGTGGAAGGGTTTGCCCGCAATAGACGGCACAGCGCAGCCTTGGGTGTGCTGAGAAAGAATGGCATGTGATTGTTTGAGAAATGTTACGGGGTGCCTGCTCTGTGCCCGGCAGCCAGCCGAGTTCTGAGGATGCTGAGCAGAATGAACAGATACGCCCCCTGTGGGCATGGTGGCGTAGGCAGCCTAGAGCCACAGGGCATGGGCACAGAGCCTGTGACACAGATGGGCCTATCAGAAGCATCTTGGGTCCTCCCCAAGGTCCTGGGAGTTGCCCGAGGCAGCTGTTCTTTCCAGAAGAGGAGTATAGGGCTCACACACACAGAGTGTTCGATCCAGGCCAGGCGCTGCTCTGGGACCACTGCACCGAGTCCCCCGGCCCTCACCGTACCCCTACAGGAGGTTTGGATGTTCCCATTTTATAGACAGAGAAACAGGCTCAGGGAGGGGAAGTGGCACGCTCAGCGTGGCCCAGGCTAGAACCAGGACCCCTTCTATGCTTCTTTCCCTCAGTTTCTTTGCCTCCTCTCCCGCCTCGCCTGTCCTTTCCGGGGCAGCCTCACCAGCTGCTGCTCCGGCTTCTCCGAGCCTGTTGCCAAGCCACACACTAGGGCGGGGGTGGGGTGGGGGGAGTCGGGCTTGGGGACTCATGACATCTTCTCACGACATCTTTGGGGCTCTCTCATTGTCTCCTCCTCTGCCTCCTCCCTCATCTTCGTCCCTCAGAGGGGTCTGCTGGTGAATACCAAAGAAGGCTGACTCAGGAAACCCTCCCAGGGCTCTGGTCACTTTGACTCTGGGCCTCACCTGCCCCATCACAATCCCCAAATGAGCAGCTTTATTTATTTTTATTTAACAAATTTTTTGAGAGTGCTTGCTAAGTGCTAGGCACTGTTATAAACCCTTTTTATAAACAGTAACTCATTTAGTCCTTGAAACAACCTTATGTACTAGGCACCGTGGCAACCCCCTTTTTACAGGTAAGGACTGGGCACCGAGAGGGTATAAGGCCTCCTGAACATCGCAGGGTGAAGTGGTCGCAGGTGGAGAGTGCAGTGCCCGGCAGGGGCTCAGATCTCGATAAACACAGCACATACGTGATTACCAGGCTTGGAGCTGGAAGGGATTCTAGAAAGAACGTGTCTTGATGAATGGGGAGATCGGGGGCTGAGCCTTCCCCAATGTCGTACAGCAGACAGGGCAGGCTGCCCACAGGGCCATGGTCAACACTGCACACTTCTTTTTCTTTCTGTTCATTAGCGGTCTGTGCGGTGGGGCCAGTCAGGGAAGTAAGGGCAGCTAGGAGCTCCTGGCCCCCGGACAGGCTCTTTCTTAACAGCAGGAAGGGAACCCCAGCCTGGAAGATGTCCTACCAACAAGGGCAGGGGTGGGCAGAATGCCCGAAGGGGCCCAGTGTGGCTTTTGCCACGGTTTGGGCGAGGGCGGGACACTTTACCCACAATTGCTGTGTGACGTTGGGCCAGTGTGCACCCTTCTGTGCTTCGGGCCTCTCTGAGGGGCCTAGGTAGGGACACTCCGCAAGGACACTGGCCCCTGAGAGTCCAGTTTGCAGCGAGCACAGTGAGCCTGCTCTCACCAGCTCCGGCACTCGGGCAAGTGGCTTTGCCTCACGTCCCTCAGCTATGACATGGATAGAATAATCAGACCTCAGAGGATTGCTGTGAGGATTCATTAAGAAAACTAATGTTCAGGGTCCAGGCCAGCTCCTGGCACAATTGTATAGTGCGTCCTGCTCTCTCTGCACTTCAGTTTATATCAACGCATCAAAAGGCATCAAAACCCTGTGAGGCCGGACTCCGGGCTCCCCCCCCCCGATCTTACACACGTGGAAATGAAGACTCGGAAAAGTCAGAGGACCTGCTAACAAGGGGCAGTGCTAGGATTTCCACCCAGATAAGCTGGCTCCAAAGTTCATGCTCTTGGCCACTACCTAGTTCTCTCTCCCCAAGGCCATGTCAGCAACGATCATGAGACTCTGACGCCACTCTGCTCCCTGGCCAGACCTGGCACTTAAGGCTGAGGCCAAGGAGCTGAGGGTCTGGGAAGTTCTCTTGTCCATCTTTCCCTCGCCTTCCTAAGAAATATGTTTGCATACAGCAGGTGGCTCATAAACGCTAAGCCACTGTATAGAGAGGGCATCTCTACATACAGTAGGTGACTCATAACTGCTGAGCTTTCTGGGCAGGATGTGGCACCCTCCCTGCCTACTACTGCTGTGTCAGTGTCTCCCCTGCACCTCTTCCCTGCAGCTTGCTAACCCACAAGGGCCGGCAGATCTGCGCCCATCCCGAATCGCACTGGGTGAAGAAGATTATCCAGAGGATGGCCTTTTGAGGAAGGGTCCTGCCCCGATGACCGTGGCCTTGGCTCCTCCAGAAAGGTTCATGGATCCCCACCTTCCTGCCATTACAGCTGCTCCCTGGCCAAAGACTCTGTGCCCCCTCATCTCCAGCCCCGCAGCAGCAGTCACCCTCCACTCCACAGCTGTCACTCTCATCTCCCCTCTTCCTCCTCTAACAGCCTCCACCCCGCTGTAGCCAAAGGGTCCACAGCTCCAGTCAGTCACTCCCCTGCTCAGAGCCCTTCCATGGCTCCCCATTGGCTGGGGTCAGAGCTCCGGAGCCTGGCTCCCCTGCCTCTGGACCTGGTCCCGCCTCTGTCTCCAGCCCCGCCTCGTTTCCCAGCATGCACGTCGAACTCCAGCTCCCTGTCCTCCAAACCCATGCTGTACATTCTACGCCTGGGTCCTCACCTGTGTGCTCCTGACACCCACAGTGCCTCCCCATCACCGGCATGTGCCCAACTCACCAGCCCTCCCAGGCATGGCTCAGCCTAAGCAGCCAGGAATTGAGTTTACTTTTTATTATATTTTCCTTTTATGCTTAAGGTTGGCAGAGTCAATGTCTGTCACTTTCTGACAAAGAGTCCTAAGAGACACACTATTTCTAAGTAATTGAGTTTTAGTTTGTAGACTTCCGCTGACCCTCTGCCCCTTCTTAAGAGCCCGGGTTACAGTCTGCCCAGAATGTTCGGGACTTGGGAGCTTGCCTCCAACCTCTCTGGCTGGACCAAGATCCACGTCTGAGCTACTTCTGTCTCCCAGCCTCCAAGACAGAGCCCAGGGCCTGGCCCAGAATCCGGGCTCGGTGAATGGCCACAGACAGAACCCATAAAAGCAGTGTCCCTCTCCCAACCCTAAAGGCCCTCACACATCAGTACTGAGACTCCAGGCCATCCAGGCAGGAGCCAGCTGGGTCAGTGGTGGGGCCTCGGACTTGCCCACCATTACCTCTCTCCCCCATTTTACTGTGTGTGGGGTCTCTTTACGCTCCTTGCTTCCCTCGGGTTTTTAGTGCTCCGATAACCTCCCAAACCCAGGCCTGACCTCAGAGTCCCTCACTTTCCCTTCCTCTTTCTCCACATAGCTGATAACTGAATTCATGCTATGGTGTGAATGACTACCCTTGGCTTGGTATTACAAACTCTAGTTAAATATAACTCTAGTTATATTTGTATATGAGAAGGCAGCAAATGCTTATGAGACTTAGGAGACCATATGGATGATTGGGAGAATTTTAGGAACTGTGTGGGAAAGGGACAAGGCAGAGCCTTCCTGGCCCTGGGAGAAGTACATGGGGTATAGTTAAGGGAAAAAGCCTTGGGTGAAGGTCATTCTCAGGTGGCTGGGGCCAGGCCAAGGCCTGAAACTTGAGACTTAATTGCTCCTCCATGGGGACAGTAAGTTCCCCAGGTAAAGGAAATAAGCTTTACACATCCTAGTTCCTTTCCAAGGGAGCCTGGTGCCACTCAGTGGGGTGGCTGTTGCTCTGTGACCCCGAGGAGACCATCTCCCCTCTCCGAGTCCCACCTGTGAACGGGAACACCCATTTTGCAGAGCTGCTGTGAGGCTCTGGTCCAAGACATGGGCAGTGGCTTTGGCAGCCATAAAACTCAGAGTCTTCCAGGGCATGTGTCCCCCCTGCAGTCCCACCCACTGGCCCACCACGGGCACCGGAAGTGCTAGCCTGCATGCCGCCCCTCCATGGAACCCGCAGATGTCCTGGGATTCCCCCTCCCTCCCTCCCTGTCCTGCCCCTGGCCCTCAGACATTTTAGAAATAAATCCTTAACAACAGTGTCTGCTTGTTCCTTGCCATTTGCTGTCCCTGGGAGGGGGGTGGGGCTAGGGGGCACCTGGTGGAAAGTCTTTGACATTGACATGTGAGCTGGCTTGCCCAAGGGAAGTCACCCTGGGCAGGGGTGGGGAGCCAGGACCAGACAGACATGAGGACCCGGGAAGTAACTGCTCAGGTGCCCAGAGGGAAGCCTACTCAGTGGTCCGCCAGGCCTGGCCCGCCCTGGGACCGCCAGTCAGGAGGATCTGGTGAAGCTCTCCATTCAGTCCCTAGGCCTGGAGCTCTGGGGGGCATATTCCTTCATTCAGTCAGTCATTCAACAGCCCAGCCCCAACCTTGCCCCTTCGAGGGGAGACTCGAAGGAATAGGAGTTGCGTTAGTCAGCAAAGTCTCCTTTATGCAACAAACCTCAAAATCTCAGTGGCTCAACTCCACAGAAGTTTTCTTCTTTTTGTGTGAAGTTGAATCAGGCATTCCTGGTCTGGGGGCGACCTTCCCATGGTCATTCAGGGACACAGGCTCCCGGAGGGCCTGGACTCCTCCCCACCATGCAGCAGATGGGGTCAGGGAACACAGCCTAGTTCGGGGGAGAGGGTTTTATATGAGCCAGGCAGGAAGAGGGGCTCATCACTTCAGCCCACGTGCCATTGGTGAAACTCAGTCACATTGCTACCCTGACAGCAAGGGATGCTGGGAAGTACAGTCAAGCCATGTGTCCAGAGAGTAAAGGGAGTTGGTTTGGGGAGTACCTAGTTCATCTGGTGCTGAGCTCCCCTGAGTCTTCAAATAGGCCCGCTTTCCTGGAGTTCCTGGGCACAGCTCGCTCTGCCAAAAGAGGAAAAAGGACTCCTCCTCCCTCAGGGCAGGGAGAAGCATCGAGAAGGGCACAGGTCACGGTTTTAGACAGACTAGGAATGCTCGCTGGCTGGTGTCCAAAGCAAGCTGCTCATCCCTCTGATCCTCAGCTTCTACCCCTGTGAACAGGGAGCATAGAAGCAGATGCCAGTGTGTGTGGCTGTGAGAATCCAGTGAGCAAAGAAGATACAGACAGCCCAGTGACAACACGGGCAAAGGTGTGAATAGGCATTTCTTCAAAGAAGATGTGCAAATGGTCAATAAACACAGGAAAAGATGCTCAACATCAGTGATCGTTAGGGAGATGCTAATCAAAACTCCAGTGGGGTGCCATCTCACACCCCTTAGAGGGGCATTACATACATACATAAAACAAGGCTGGTGTGGGGAAATCCGAACCTCGCGATTGGTGGTGGGAATGTAAAATGCTGTGGTTGCCGTGGAAAACAGCACGCTGGTTCTGTTAACATAGAATTACCATCCGATCCAGTAATTCCACCTCTGGGAATATACACAAAAGAATTGAGAGCAGGCACTCAAACACATATTTGCAGACCCGTGTTTAACACAGCATTCCCCACAATGGCCGAAAGGTGGAAACAACCCAAGCATCCATCGACAGGTAAATGAACCAGCAAGACGTGGTCTACGAGATAGTGTTCTTTGGCCTTAATGAGGAACGATATTCCGACACCTGCGACAACGTGGATGGAGCTTGAAGATGCTGTGATGAGTGAAATGAGCCAGTCACAAAAGGACCCATACATTCCTAGAGGTGTCGGACTCACAGAGACAAAAAGTGCAGTGGCAGTTTCCGGGGCTGGGGCCGAGGGATCCACGGTGACTCAATGGGTCCGGACTTGCAGTTTTGCAACATCGAAAAGTTCCAGAGACCTACATGGTGCTGGCTGCAAGGCAGTGAGCACTGCAGTCTTAGAAATGGTTAACATGGCATTTCACCGTGGTGAGGAGAGGGTGTGTGCACAGAGGGAATGCCAAGTGCGTCCGGGCAACCCTCCTTATTGGCCACAAGTGGGAGCTGGCCAGAGCCGGGTGGGGCAGCGAGGGGCCCTGGAGATGGCCACCTCACTGGCCAACCTGTGTCTCCTAGCGCCCTGGGTCCCCACAGGCGCACCCTGAGCTCCCTGCCCTGCTCCCCATGACCCTTGCTGTTCTGCCTCCAGGGCCAGGGGACATCCCTTTTGTCCCACAAGACTGGTGCAAGCTGCCTGCTCTCTGGGGCACCCAGGAAGGTGTGAGCAGGGATACCCTGTCACCCCCACCCCCACTGACCCGCCTGCCCGGCTGCTGCTCCTCTGCTTCATCACGCCCGTGGGTCTGTTTATTCCTCAGCTTCCTTTGCCCCTGAAGAGCACCCTCATCCCTTGCTCCAGCTCCCAAGTGTCTAACTGCAGCCTCTCTGCCCACTCCTTCCTTGGAGGCATCGGCATTGGATCGTTCCCCACCCTCTGCCTACGTCCAGCACTTCTACCTGGGGTAGGATTTTCCCTGTGCCTGAAATGGTCTGCAGAAACCCCACCTGGCTGGGCACTGCAGCCTCATTGTGAATCACCAAGGGGACGCTTCCCCTGCAGAGAGCTCCCTTGTGGAATGACCTGTTTGTTGTGTGGCTGTGATGAGGAATTCTTGCCAAAAATGTAGCCAGGATCTCACCAAACCTGCAGATCTAACTCCTGGCTTATAGGAAATACAGAGGATAGGGGAACAGATCAGATGACATCATAATTAGAGAATTTCTTGCCAAGAATGTAGCCAGGACCTCATCAAACCCGCACATCTAACTCCCGGGTTACAGGAAATACAGAGGATAGGGGAACATATCAGATGACATCATACTTAGAGAATTTCTTGCCAAGAATGCGGCTGGTAGCCCTGGCTGGCATAACTCAGTGAATTGAGTGCCGGCTGTGAACCAAAGCATTGCAGGTTCGATTCCCAGTCAGGGCACATGCCTGGGTTGCAGACCATGGCCCCCAGCAACTGCACATTGATGTTTCTCTCTCTCTCTCTTTCTCCCTCCCTTCCCTCTCTAAAAATAAATAAAGAAAACCTTAAAAAAAAAGGCTGGTATCTCACCAAACCTGCAGATCTAACTCCTGGGTTGCAGAAGATACATAGGATAAGGGAACAAATCAGACGACATCATACTTACAGAAAATAAGAATGATCACAGTGTATGAGACAACAGTCTTGATCCCTTGAAAAGTCAATGCCATGTAAATGCACTAAATGCACCAGGTAGTGTGTGTGTGGGGGCGGGGCAGAATCTGTTGTAGACAATAGAAATAACCAAATACTATGCACGAACCTACATCGGGTCCTGGTTCAAAAAAATCAAAGAAGGAAACAGAGACAGGGAGGGAGGGAGGAAGGAGGGAAAAGAGGAAAGAGAAAGGGAGGAGAAACTATAAAATGCATTTTGGGGATCACTAGAGAAATCTGATATTAACTGAGTATTACCTGTAGGAATTATTATTAATTTTTAGGTGGGGTAATAGCATTATATTACTAAAAGACAGTATCTTTACACTATGGAGATGCATGCTGCTGTATTTCAGGGCAAAATATTGAGCATCCATAGCTACTTTGAAATGGCTGGACAAAAAAAAGATGAAGTAAATGAGGAAAAATGCTCATTATTGCATGGAGGAGGTAGAGATATGAACATTCTTTGTCCCACTTCTTCCTTATTGTTTAAAGTTTGTCACAATGACAATAGGAAAGAAACAAACCACTCCTCTGCCCATCTCCTAACTGAACTGTGGCCTCTCCCTCTGCCTTCTCTGATGCTCAGATAAGAATGAAGGCCTCCCTCCTGCCCAGGACTTGCACTTTCTTTCTCCCGCTGAGCTGGGGCTCCTTGGGGCAAGGACTTGCCTTATGGATTTGCCTTTGGGTCCCCCGTCCCACCAGAGTGGCAGGCACACACCAGGGCTCAGTGACAGATATAAGTCACTTGTGCATGCCCGGAAGTGAAAGTCTTAGTTTCATTAATTCCCCCATGACTGACTGGTGACGTGGCTATAGCATCCCATTTTACAGATGGGGAAGCTGAGGCCCTGAGAGGTTAAGTCACTTGCCCAAGGCGATACCCTTCATAGGTGGTGGAGTCAGGTTTGGCACCAGTTCTGGCTGACCTGAAAGCCAGGCTACTATGTCCAAATTGAATCTGAACAGTCTTTAACACCCCGACAAGGTCCGTGGGGTGGCCATTCCAATATTGGGGGAGGGAAAATAGGGCCAGAAGACGGCAGGGGACACCCCCAAGGGCTGAGCAAAGAAGAGCAGTGCCATTCTTTGTGTTTTGGCAGCTGTTTCGTGCTGGGCTCTTACGGACACTAAACTTAATTTTCATAGCAGTCTCCAAGTCGGGTGGGGGGAGGGGTAGCCTGGTGGTGGTGAGTTCAGACCCCAAAGCTAAGTGCTTGGGGCAGGTCCAGGCTCCCCTGCTTCCTGGCTGGTGATCCTCAGAAAATTCCTTAACTTCTGCATGCCTCAGTTTCCCCAACCATTAAATGAGCCATGACAGTGGTATTTGGCTTACATCTGGGCTTGTCACCATGATAAGGCAATTTAATCATGCAAAACACTTAACAGTAGACATTGGCCTATGCGGGGCGGGGGGGGGTGGTCTTCCCTGACAAGCAGAGTCCAGCATCGGACCCCCCACCCCAGGCACCCCTACTGTGCTTGTAAGAGCAGTGCCCTGGCCGTGGCAGCTAGCTCCGTAGCCTGGGACTGTGACTCACAGACAAACTGGTTTCCCTGTGGCCGGCAGCCCAGAGACACAGTTAGACTGAGCGGGTTCACGCTACCTCCCGCTGCCAGGCTGGGCCACTGCCTTCCGGGAAGACGGTAATGTCGCCGCCAACACCTGCAGCGATTCACACAGACCTGTTGGGATCTGCTGGCTGGTTGGGTCTGGCCCAGTTGTCCTGGCCAGTCAGAGCTGTGAAGCCCCGTCTTCGGTGGGCTGACCCAACCCCCACCTTGTACGAGAGGAGAACGGGACCCCCTCCGCCCCTCCCCGAGAGGCCGGCCGCACTGCGGGTGGAGGATAAGCACCGTGCAGCCTGGGTGGGGTTGTCAGCGGTGTTGTCCACAGGGGCCAGGGCCGGAGATGGCAGTTGGTGGGAAGGGGGAAGGCCAGTCAGGTGGGGGTCTGGAGGCAGAGACACAGGGCCCCTTTCTATGTCCTGAGCTGCCCACACCCCAGCTCGTGCCATGGCATCTTCCCTGTAGCATGCTTTCACCCTGATGCTGTCTATGTCCTGAGGTGATTCTGCCCCCTCTCTGGGCCTCAGTTTCCCTATCTGTCCCTGTGACATTTACTGTACCAAGGCCCTGCTTACTTGGTGCCACACCCTGTAGGGGGATGTACTGATGAACAAGTTTCCCCAGGCTGAGGCTTCAAGGGGTAAAGGCTGGGGGTCCTCCTTGTTGTCGGGGTGGGGGGGACACCGGCAGGCCAGGTGAGAGCTTGTCAGACCCAGAGCGGCAGGGTGCTGGGCCCCTGGCTCGCTCACAGCCAGCATTCTCTATTTCTGGGCCCCTCTGTCCTTTGTTTCATGTCCACTGCAAAGCTAGGGCCCCAGGCCAGACAGAAGGGCCTGCGCCAGCCCCCAGTGCGGAGCTGACTGGGTAGGTGGGAAGAGAGGGGGCCCTTTGAGCCGCAGCGGCCCTGCTCCAGCCTCTCCAGCAGTTTCTGGTTTGAGCAGTCGTCCTGAGCAGCCAACCCAGTAGCCCCCATCGCCGGGGGCCCTCCCTCCGCTGAGCCTTCGGTTCCTTGGCAACATCCAGAGGAATCTCAGCCCGTACTGGCTCTCTGCCTTTCCCCTCCCACCGCCTCCCTGCAGGGGGGCTGGGAGGCGGAGGCGGAGGCGGAGGCTCTGAGCCTGGCTTCTTAAGGACAGAGCTCTGGCAGGTCGGCTGCGGGACGGCTGGGAGCTCAGGAGCCAAGCCGGCCTGGCCACCTGCCCTGGCCTTCCCTGGATCCCCGCCTGGACCCTCGTCGCCCTCAGCCATGGCTTCACCGCTCTCCTGGCTGCTCCGCTTGGCTGCTGTCTGCTCTCTAATTGTGCTGCTGGCCGGTGAGTGGGGTGGACCTGGCATGAGCAGGGTAGGGGAGCCCCCAACCCTACTTCTGCCCCTCCGGCCTGACATCAGGGCAGTAGACCCTTCCTGGGTGAGGCTGAGGTCTGCAGCATCCCCCTCCCAAGGGATGTGCCACAGGAGGATGCGGGGCTGTCGCTCCTGAGGGAGAGATTTGGCCCAGTGGGCAAGGTGGCTACTGCATAGCGCACAGGAAGGTCGCAAGGGAGGAACGAGGGCGCCAGGTATGGGATAGCAAGGAGGGCGGGGGCTAGGAGGAGCGGGAGGCAGCCCCTGCTGGGAATCAGGGTGGGACCCAGGTTTAATATGTAACCCGAAGTCCAGACTCCTGAGTCTTAGCCTGGCCCTGGGCTAGGCCACAGTCGGGACTTCCTCCTGCCCTGATTTCAAAGCCACCCAGCAGTAGGGGGCCCAGGACCAGTGGAGGTCAAGGTCATTGCAGCGCAGAGTAGGCTCATCACGCTTGCTGTGGTCTGTGGCCCCAATCCCCCTGCCTGTGTCTCCCCCATGGTACGGTCATCCTCCTCCAAGCACAGCTTGGAACGTGTGTGCACCTCCAGGCACTCGCTTCCTGGAGCCTGGGACCGGGTAGGGCACTGTACATCCATTCTTCCCACTGTGACTCAGATGGAGGCCCACAGAGGGTCAGAAACTGGCCTGAGGTGACAGAGCCGGCAAGTAGGGAAGGAGAGGACAGGGCTGGTGGCAGGAGGGAGCAGGAATGCGTGCTCAACGGCTCTGTGGGCCCCAGTGGGAGTCGTCTGAGTCAGCCCCATCCTCTGGGAGTGTCCAGGTTGAAGCTCGGAGAGGGTGGCAGCCCACCTGAGGGCACACGGTGAGTCTGGGAAGATGAGGACCGCTTTCTAGCTCCCAGAACACCTCCGTGGAGCAGACTGTCTCCCGAGACCCCCTGTGTGGGGACAGCCCACCGGTGGGGCAAGGAGCAGATGGGTGGGGGTGGCGTAGGTGGCAGAAGCCTGGTGTTGCTGGCTTCCTGTCTCCTGAGCTTGAATGCTGAGGCCGAGGTGCCTGGGGATAGTGCACCCTAGAAAAGGGGAGTCAGATGGAGGTGCTTTGCCATGAATGGGGTTTTTGCCGTCTTTGGTCCCAGCTCCTGCACCTTCAGATATTTGGGGAGTGCGAGGAGGAGGAAGATTACTTATACCAAGCCAGGGGTGGCGGTGAGAGGCGCCCACGCTAGCAGGGAGAGGGAGTCCTGGGGGGACCCTGGATGTTCTGTCTAGCAGCCTCAGGCCTCAGGACCATCAGGTTCCTGTCCTGGTCATGGTCACTGACTTCGCTGGGAGACACTTACGCTATTTCAACCTTTCTGAGCCTCCGTTTTCCCCCTGTGAAACCCCTGTGAAAACGAGCATTTGGCCAGGCCCACCCTAGAGGTTTTCACCCGCACTTGACATTTGAATTTATGACTCTCAGAGGCCCCCTGGGAGCCCCTGCAGGACTAGCGGGGGGGGGGGTGTTCATGAGCCAGAAAGCCCCCAGGGGAGGCTGGGGGCTTCTTGCCTGCTGCGCTGGCTGGTGCAAGGCAGCTACGTCAGTTCCTGCGCTGTGTCTCCTTGGCTTTATGTAACCAACCTGCAGATACAAGTCAGAGCAGGGAATTTTTCTCCCCAAGCACTGACGCATTCGCTCCCACTCAACCCCCGGCGAGGAAGAAAAAGTCTGCTTTCCTCTGCTGTAGTCTGCCACCTGCTTAGCGGTGGGGGTGGATGGGGAAGGCAGGGGAGGATGCATTCAGGGTGTCAGATCCAGGCCCCTGTCGAATTTAAATAGAAACTCCTCTAGTTCTCCATTTGTGAAGATCTATGTCACAAAGTGCTTCTAAGCGTGTTTTGTGGATTCCTCCCACAAACATTTACGGGGCACTCGGGATGTGCCAGGCACTGTTCTTGGTGCCGAGACCAGATCCATGAGGAAAACTGCCCAGGACCTCAGCCCTCAGGGTGTGAGCATTGATAGGGGGCAGACAAACAATACACAAAACACATCAGTAAACAATCTGATCTTTCAGAAAGAAAAAAATGCTGCGATTTTTTTTTAAAGGAAAGGGTGGAGGGTGGGGGCAGGTATTGAAATTTTAAGTAAGGGGTCAGGGATGCCTCCCTGAGATGGGGGCACTGAGGGAGGGTAGGAGGGGCCCCACAGATCGCTCCAGGCAGTGGTCCCCAGTGGGGGGGTTTGCCTCCCTGGGGATATTTGGCAATTTCTGGAGATTTTTTGGTTGTTACAAATGTCCCACCATTTTTGGTTGTGGAGTGGCTTTCAGGCACCTGTAGGGTAGAGGCCAGGGACGCTGCCAAACATTCTACAGCACACAGGACGGCCCCCAGGATGAAGACCTGTTTGGTCCAAGGTACCAGCAGTATTTGCTGTTCAAAAAACCCTGCTCTAAGGGCCCGGTATTTAGAAATCGTTGTCCTCACATCCACCCGAGAAGCAGGTGTTATCACATCCCCTTCACAGAGAAGGGATTCAAGGCTCAGGAAGCCTACGTGACTCATCCCGAATGGACACCTCGCATCGGCTCCAGCCCTCTGCCGGTCACCTCTCTCTAACATTCCCGCCTCTCCCTGTCTTTAAACCTCTTAGTGGTCCTTGAGGGCCAGCCTTAGAAGCACCTCCTCCAAGAAGCCTCCCTGATCACTTGCAGTCTGAAATGGTCTCTCCCTCACGGAGACCCCAGCACAGCTGGGCTGTGTTTTAGAACATGGTTCTTCTACCTGGCGTTTGAGGCAGCCTGGCAAAGTGGGATATCTAGGGCCTGGGAGGACACCCAGGTTTTCGACTAAGCAGTTGTGTGGCCTTGGGCATGTGATCTATCCTTTCTGGTTCCCAGCTTCTGCACCCGGAAAATGGGGCTAACAATGCCCCCTTTGCAGGGATGTTAAGAATTAATGAGAGCAGGTGTGTGGTGTGTGCCAAGCATAGGTTTTAACACACAGTAGGGGCTCAACTAAGAAGAGCTCTGGTACTTTGCGGGTGTGTTTTAGCTGCCCCCCAAGCTGGGAGCCTCTTGAAGGCAAAGGTGGGCCTTGTTCATCCTACTATTCCCAGCAAGACAGAGGGTAAGCGTTTGTTGGTTAGTTGAGTAAACACAGCTACCTCGTAGCGTTTATTGGGATTGAGGTTATCTCTCTAAGCATAGCACCGGCATTTGTGAGAGTTCAGGGTGAAGGACAAGAGGACCAGGGTCTTTGTAGATATTCAAAAATAATTCAGACAAGGTTGGCTGAATCAGGACATGGATGGATGGATGGATGGATGGATGGATGGATGGGTGGCTGGGTGGATGGATGGGTAGGTGGATGGATGGGGGGATGAGATCGAGACATTATTTCATTTAGTGAATATTTACTGAGTCTCCACCTTGTGCTGGAAAACATTATGATACCAAGACAGACAAGTGCCTGCTCTCCTGAAACTCTTGTGACAAAAATTAAATGGTTGGCTGGATGGAGGCAGTATCCCCATCTATAGGAAGGAAAACTTGAGTTCAAAGAAGAAAAATTCCCCTAGGTTAGTTATACGACCTACCCTGGGCAGGGACTAGAGCAGAGCCTGGCCAAGGGCATTCAGGCGCTGTGGTAGAGGGTGGGGACCTTGGGGACAGGCTAACTCTGTGGCTCCAGAGGTGGGTAGTGGCCTTCCCCATGGTGGGAGGTCGAGTCCAGAGAACAAGCTGGCCTCACGTAGCTTATCCCTCCTGCCCACTGGGCAGCCACCCCCCGGCTCCAGGACATCCAGGGGCACCTTTTCTCTGGGGCTTTCCCCAGGAAGACAGCTGCCAGGCCAGTCCAGGGGCTGCCTCCTGAATCTACTCAACAGGACCCTGGCGGGCTGCCACTGAGTAATTCTGAGGTCCTGCTTGGGGAGAAGGGGGACGAAGCAGCAAAGGGGACTTTCACATCCTGGTCCCTAAAAGATAAAGGCAGCCCATGACTCAGGGCCCAGCTGCTGGGAGATCCCCGCAGCGCCGCCCGCCCCGGGAGTTACTAGTACAGCTTCGCTGGTCCACGCGTTTGCATCCGCGCACGCGCGATGCGTGTTTGGCGGAGCCCGGGGACCAACGGGCGCCCCTAAGCCCCGCAGAGCTAGATAAGATCTGTTTGCTCTGTCTACTCCCGGGCCGTGGAAGTTCTGGCCTCTGGATTTTGGCAAAGCCTTCCAGGGTCTTGCTTCTGCTGCACCGGACCTTGACCCAGAACTGAAACTCAGTCTCTTCCTCATTTTTTTGCATACCCCTGCCCAGCTTTCACCAAGCAGAGTCAATTTAACTGAAGATTTTAAGAGAGCGGGGAGGCGGTAATGCAATGCAAACAACCTCAAGTGTATATAAAATATGTGGGGCCCTGACCAACCTGGCTCGGTCGGTGGAGTGGCATCCTGCAAAGTGAAGCATCGCTGGTTCCATTCCCGATCAGGGCACCTGCCTGGGTGGTGGGCTGGCCCCCCCGTTGGGGCATGTGTGAGAGGAACTGATGGATGCTTCTCTGTCTCTCTTTCTCCTTCCCTTCCCCTCTCTTCTAAAGAAAATACATAAATAAAGTGCCTATCTTTAAAAAAACAAGCATGTGAGTTCTCAACTGTCTGTTGAGTCAGCCCCATCCTGTGCTGGGGTAGCCAGCCGACTGAGACCCCACCCCCGACTCCGCTCCCACCCATGCGCCTCCTTCCTGCCCCGCCCCCATGTTGCCCTGAGATCGCCAAATGGCCCATTCACTCAGCTCCTCACCTCATCTCCCACGCTCATCCTGGCTCTTGACAGAACAAAGGGTGGTCGACTGAACAGCACACCCCCCACCCCCTCGCCCACGGCCCGCAGAAGGCAGTTGCACTTACACATTTAAAAAACTTGATTATATCACCTGTTCCCTGTGCCTGGTTGTATGTATGTCTTTATGTGTTTGTGGGCAAGGGTGTGCACATACGTGCATGCCACCGCGTTTGTTGGTGTGCATGTGCGTGTGCATGTGCGTGTGCATGCGTGTCACGGGTCGTCCCACGAGATGTGGATGGCAAGAGGTCTGGGTGTGTCTCAGAGGTGGTGGAAATTCCTGACTGATGGTCAGCTTGGGAGGGAGGGATGGGATGCACCGGGGAGCAGGCAACTGAATGGGGTCAAGGCGGGGGTGGGGGATGGGCGGCATCACAGACCCAGAGGCATGATGTGAGCCAGGCCTGGCAGGAGAGCCTGTTCTGTCACTTGCTGGCTGTGTAACCTCAGGCAGATCCCTGTCACTCTCAGACTCCTCTCCTCTGTTTACCACAGACTGACTATAGCAACTTAATTTTTAAAATTAAACACATACAATGTCCCAGGCAATAAGAGCTTTGTAAGTCAGACTTCACTTCCATGAGTTCTTACAACAAACATCCCTGTGAGGTAGATACCATCACTGTCCTTATTTTGCAGCTGGGGAAACTAAGGCACAGAGAGGTTTGGCCAGAGACGAGGGTGGGAGGGATGGCAGGGTGGGAGGCTGAGGTCAAGGGCCTCAAAGGCCAAGTACTGAGGGCGTTGGTTCCCCGGGGGGGTGGCTGGGACACCCTGTCACAGGGCTGGGAAGCCAGATGGGCCCTGGGCAGTACTGCTGACCGGGGACCTTTGTGGGCTCAGGACAGCACCACGGTGTGAACAAGTGCAGCTTCCCATGCGAGATCACGGACAAGGAGATCCCCAAGAGGCTTCTAATCGGCTACCAACGCAACCAACCATCTTGCAGCAAACCTGCCATCATGTAGGTACCTCCCTCTCAGCCTCCATGCCCCCGTCAGGGCCCTGGGGACGGTCCCAGGCCTCTGCTCACCCACATCCACATCCTCCCACCCCCACCCGGACTCTTGGCCAAGGGCTTCGGCCAATGCTCTTCTGCTTCTGGCCAGCTGACCCCCTTGTTGACCTTGATATTGTGCCACATGCAAGGTGGGGAGCTGCTTCCTGCATGGCCTGTGGCCCAGAGTGGCTGCCGAGGGGGGCCGTTTCTCCTGGGCCAGAGAGTGCTCTGCAAAGCCCTGGAGCCCACTGGGTTTCTCAGGGGCGGGGGGTGAGGCACGGTGGTCTCGGAGTGCCGGTTGCGGCACCCGGCAGATGCAGTGAGAATCCTGCCTTCCCCATTTACAGGCTGGGTGGCCCTGCTCCCACTGCCCACCCCAGTAAGGCACCCGATTGGGAGGACGAACGGGGATCGTGTAACTGAAGTGTATGGCAGGGTGCCCAGGAGCTGCTGACAATGAGAGGCAGAGACCGTCTTCTCCAGGGGACAAGAAAACAGGATCTCTAGGAGACTTTGGCAGGAGTCCAGCCAAGCCAGCCAGCTTCCTCCATGGCTGTGGGGACCCCCCGGCCATCTTGGCTGCTTGCTCCTCAGGGGTGCCTCTGGGGTACTGACCAATGGCCCAGCCCTGAGGCCTGTCTCCAGGACTGAACTTTGGGCCCCAAAGCATCCCAGCCAGACCCAGGGGCCCGGCAGCAAGCAATGGCTAGGGAACCTTCGAAGTGGAGGCTCAGCTAAAGGAGGTCGTCACACACTCTCATCAACGGGTCCTTTGATTGTGCAGTGGCTTCAAGGGGGGCCAGTGTGCTTCTGCTCAGCTTCTCTGCTCACCCACCAGGCTCACTTCCCCAGGCTCCCCCACGCATTTGCTTCCATTTTCTGGGGGAAAGAG
This sequence comes from Tonatia bakeri, assembly GCA_004024845.1. NCBI lineage: Eukaryota > Metazoa > Chordata > Mammalia > Chiroptera > Phyllostomidae > Tonatia > Tonatia bakeri. Next base: position 61,614 of record PVIA01009257.1, read on the forward strand.
AAGTGGGAAGCACCAGGGAGGATCTCAGCTCTGGGGCCACATTGGTGCCTGTGAGGCCTACAGGGTCCCGTTACCTTCCTGGGCCTTGATTTTCTCATCTGCAAAATAGGGGTGAGCATGGTAGCCTCCTCACAGGAGGGGTGAGAGGTTTAAACAGGCAAAATGCCTGGCACCGGGCATGGCATGGAGCAAGGACCCCAGGCAGCTCCGAGCTGTGGTCTCAGCAGAGAACCAGCCGTACACAACTTCAGAAGAAGCTCAAGATTTGGGTAGCATTCGGGGTCCCAACGAAGCCACTGTATATGTGGCTGTAGCTCACGAGGTATCTTTTCAACCCGAGGACACACACTAGCAGAGAAGTGTAGAGGTCCAGAGGCAGCTTGTAACCGAGGGAGAGGAGGAAGACGATATGGTGACATTGAGTCCTCTCCGGAGTGAGGTGGTCCCACCATAGAGCTTGCCAGTCACACACCTGGTGGCAGTGGACGCCTGCGACCTCTCCTCCCAATCAAAAGACGCAGCCCAGAGCCCCCGCCTTAATGGCCAGAATAATATTACTAGCAGTGTTATTATTCTCATCTATTACTGATCTCCTAATCTAAGCCAGGTGCCTTACATACTTTTTGGGGGTTTTTCCACAATAACACAGAAGCAGGGCCACCAATTTGTCCCAATTTGCGTGGACTTTCCCGAAAAGTTCTCCAGAACCCCCTCAGTCCCAGCTTCTCTGGGACGGTTGGTCACTGCAGAAAGTGGGTATCGTATCTTCCCCTCTCAGGTGAAGACACAGGTGAATTCTCCGAGGTCGAGCTCCCCCAGCTAAGCTCTCAGCTAGGAGGCAGTGGGGCAGCATTTCCACCAGGCCTGTTTAGTCGCAGAGCGTTCTCGGGAAGCCCTACTCCACACGGCCTCTGGGCATCACTGGGTCCCTGTCTTCCTTCCTTGTAGCTTGGAGACCAAAAAACACAGAAAGTTCTGTGCTAACCCACAGGCGGAATGGGTCCGCGAAGCCATAGAGTATCTAGACCGAAAAACTGGGGCTGCTGTTGAGAACAACGGCGTATTTGAGAAGCGGATCGCCGATGAGCCCACGACCAGCCCAGCTGCCGGGGGCACGGACAGGTCTGCGGGCTCACAGCCCAGAGCCACAGGCGAAAGCAGTGTCCAGGAGACACAGACGGCCTTGGGGACTCCCCCAGAGCTGCCTACCGGACTGGCTGGTTCCTGGGCGACCAGGTCCCCTAGCGCTTCAAAGGCTGCGGATGGAGGACCTTCAGCTGGGCCCGAGAGAACTGAGCTTTTCAGCACCTCTGCCGTCACCAGATCTTGGCGGAGTTCTTCTGCTT
>PVIA01009258.1:0-62940 GCA_004024845.1 Tonatia bakeri
TATTGGCCACACCTCCTGGTGACAAGTGTGAGGTCGGGGAATCAGGGTCACTGGCAGGCCTTTTGGGTCACAGTCTCCTGAACTCTTGAAGCTGTGACTTGCATGGAACCCCGTGGAGGGACTTGTTAAAGGAGCAGCTCTGTGACATTCCTCATGTCCCCCCACAGAGGGACTCGCTGGAGAACACGCTGACGGAGACTGAGGCCCGCTACAGCGCCCAGCTGTCCCAGGTGCAGTGCATGATCACCAACGTGGAGTCGCAGCTGGCGGAGATCAGGAGTGACCTGGAGCGGCAGAACCAGGAGTACCAGGTGCTGCTGGACGTGCGGGCGCGGCTGGAGTGCGAGATCAGCACGTACCGGGGCCTGCTGGAGAGCGAGGACTGCAAGTGAGTGTAAAGCTAGTGACGCTTTCCTTGAGGGCACGTGAGGGTGGTGTGGGGGTGAGGAGTCTGCTTGATGGAAGGGAATTTATAAAGTCAAGCTTTTGGACGGCAGCCAAGGAAGATACAAACCAAGCGTGTTTAGCATCTTCCTGTTTCTTCAGCTCATTTCTCCCTAACTCGCCCACCGGTTTTGTCTCCAGACTCCCCTGCAACCCGTGTGCCACAACCAATGCATGTGACAAGCCCATTGGACCCTGTGTCTCCAATCCTTGTGCCCCGCTCCCTCGGTGTGGGCCTTGCAATACCTTTGTGTGCTAGAGGCATCGATGGCAGGAGCAGAAGGGCCTCGAAGTCACACCCTAACTTCACCCAAACATCTCCAACAGTGACCGGTTTGGATACAGGGAGAAACTTCTATCGGCACCAGCTTCCAGGGGTCACCTCTAGGCTTCCGCTGAATTTCCTGGCTTGACTCTTTACTATAAGACACAGCAGGGTCTACTCATTATCTCTATCTTCTGAAAAATATAGGGAAATCTATAACAGGATCAAGTAGTATCTATTGCCCCGGTGACACATTTGCATAATGTGTTATGCTTCAGCAGGTACTTATCTAGACATGATTTTACAATAATTACATTAAACGTGACCTTGCTGATGGGCACCCTAGGAAACTAAATATAATTGGAAGAAATATTGCTTGTCACTCTTTTGGTCTTTGGAGATGCAATAAAAGATCCCTTGTCAACCTCTTAATAAAATCTGTTTCTGGCACAAAAGTGATAATTGTCCTTTTTATTCATTAATTCCAAAATTGGGTGTCTTATATAAATAAAAAATTAACCAGTGTTCTTCCATCAGATGAAGGCGTCATTCATCCCAATATACGGTCTGTGGATTCTCCTAAAGGAGAACTCTCCACCGGATGTCACCCACCCATTGACGTGGGCTTCACGTCTGAGAAGGAGGTGGTGGGGAAGGACGGGCAAATCCAGACAGCACCTGCGCACGTGTCCTGACAAGGTCTTCCGAGGGCACAGGGGAGGGAACCAGAGACACTGGACAACCACAGGAGGTCGTGAGTCTAGAGAGAGAGGCGGTGTCTCTCAGCAACGTGAAACACTGTGACCCGGAAAGACCTGGGGAAAGCATATTCAGCCAGCCATGACCTTCCTGCCCTCGGACGTCCTGCTCCTGGTTATCTGGTGTTCAGACTCAGGCTGAACCGCACCACCAGCCTCCCTGGTCTCTGGCTTGTAGGTCGTGGGGTTTCTTAGCCTCCATAATCATACGAACAAATTTCCATTAAAATATCATATATATATATGCCAATTTCCATAATAAATCTCAAATATATATAATAAATCATATATATATATATTTTTTTCTCTTGGTTCTGTTTCTCTGGAGAACCCTCGTACATGGAGGGAGAGTGCCAAGACGGCAGGTGATCAAGTTCGAGGTGACCTCTGCATTCCAAACATACCACACAGGCCCCGGAAGCTCTTCCTGGGGACAGGAGACCAGAATGGCGATGAGTGTGCATTCAACATGAGCCATCTTTTCTGGTTCTCACGCTTCCCTGGCTTCAGTGAACCTGGAGGTGTTGGATGAAATTTGCCTTCGGGATCAGCTCAGAAGGCTCCTCTCCTTCCTGCAACTTTCTTGCTATAGGAGGGAGGGAGGGAGGGAGAGAAGGAGGGAGAGAGGGGGTGAGAGATAAGAAAACAGAGAGTGAGAATGTAACGTAGGGCTCAGGTAAAGGGTTATTAATAAACCTCAGGAAATGGCTGACCCCAGGTACACCTTGGTTTTGCTGCTGGGGAGAAAGGAGAGGGAAGGGGCAGAGGATGATGACTGTAGGCTGTTAGCATCCCCTGGATTAGGGAAAGGATTGCCTGGGGGAGAGAGAGAGAGACTGTGCAACGTTCTCTCTTGTCCCCCATGCCCTTCTTACAAGGGCTAGTTTTCCTGTGGACAGAGACTCCATTCAAGTCCAGGCCAATGCAGAGGAAGTGACTGCAGAGGAAGGGACACTATGTGACTTCTGAGGATCGTTCATAAAAGAAAAAGCAGCTTCTTCCTGGTTCTCCTGGGATGCTTGAGACCCAGGTACGGAGCCATGAGGAAGCCCAAGCAGCCTTCATGCCTTTCCAGGTGACGACCCAGACATCACAGAGCAGACACCAGCCAGTCCGCCATGCCTTTCCAGAACTCCTGACCCATAGGATCTACGAGCGTAATAAAATGTTGGTTGATTTATAGCACTATATTTGTAGTGTTTGTTAAGCAGCAGTAGCGACCAGAACAAGGACTTTCTCTGGGGCCTCTGGTTTGTCTTCACCCCGGGCAGGAACCCAGTGAAAACATCAGGCATTCGCTTCTCTGTTTTCCAGCGTCCATGAAATTCTAGGGGCTCTAACAGGGCTGACATTCTTTTGTCAGCTGTATTTCTAATGGTACCAGTGGCTGAAATAAACATAAAGTGCTAATCAGGTGGTAATTATGGAAGAGGCTGTACTGACAAACTCACAGAAGATTCACGTATTAAAAGGTTCCTTGTAAGGATTCTGCAGACATCAGCAGTTGTGGCTCCTGCTTAACCCAGGAACCACCCCGACTGCAAGAAGTCAGGGCGCCTGAGCTGCTGGGAAGGGCTTTGTGACCAGAGATCCCCGTCTTCCAGGCTGCTGGCGCCTGAATAAAACCATTTCCTTTATAGCAGCACTTGCCTCTGGACTATTGCCTTTCGAAGCAGCAGGTGGTGGCCGGACTGGCGTTTGGTTGCACAGAGACCACCCTTGTAGATATTTCCCAGCTTGCCTTTTATTCCTTTAAAGATGCAATGTACCACGTACCGTATTGTAACCTGTGTTTGATAACTCCAGTATCTGAAGACTTTGAGGTCTGTTTATGACCTCACTCATGGTGCCTTGTGTGGTCAGTCACGAATGACTGAGTCATTCCTTGTGTCAGTCAGGACAGGCTCCATTACAGCTACCAAGGTAACCATCGACTCCCGAACTTCCCAAATCTTATCCATGGGAGTTCCTTCCTTGCTCATGCTCCAAGTCCAGCGGAGGCCATTAGGAGGCTCCCGTCATCCTACTTACTTGAGAACCCAGACTGACAGCACCTCCAAGGCTAGCTCCACCGCCACAGGTCTGCTTGGGAGGGGGCAACTTCTGCAGTGACTCATAAAGCTTCCGTCACCTGTTATTAAGCCACGCAAGTCCCCTGGTCATGCCTAGCTTCAAAGGACGTAGACAAGTGCATTCCTGTCATATTTCTGAAAGGCAGAAATATTTGGTGACTAACACTAATGTTTATCATCTCTGTTTTCCTTGGAATATCATTTGTGGGGCTTTGTTGAGGTGGGAGGATGGGCGTGTGTGTCCACCATGGGCGTCTGTTCCTGCCCGTGCACTCAGGCACCACCGGCCAGAGGCCTCTTTAAGCTCATGGCCTGAAGAGTTTGGGATCACGCAGGTAATGTGCAAGACCAGTGCCCGGTGGTGGGAGTGGGTGGGCGGAGATTGTATATGGCTCCCCATCACACCAAGGGTGAGGCCCTTTGGGGTCTCAGCTTTTAGGAGGGGTGGATCTGCTAGGGAAGGCTCTACAGTGGGTGGGACCTGGACTTTATGTTCTGTTTCTACTCCCTGAGAAGTCACAGAAACTGTAATTCAAATTTGTCGGATTCAGCAAATGCCCTTGAGGGGGTCGAGGTTCCAGCACTCAGTCTGCCTCTCTGGGCGTCTACCAGGTACTTGGTTCTTTGATAATTTTTTGGCAGTTTGTACTATCTTCCCAGTTCTTCGATGCTTTAAGGAGACTCAAATGTTTAAAAACAAAGAGGCAACAGCGTATTTGGTGGTTTTCCTGGTGCAGGTTCATGGGAACGGCCTCGTTGGCCACATCCCCTGAAGGAGAATCTCTGGAGCTGTTCTGCTCACAGCTGGTACATGGGGCTCTTTCAATACAAACACATGAACACGAAGCACAATGAAAACTTCAGTCCCTCCATCACACCAGCCACACTCCCAGCGCTCAGTGGCCCAGCAGGTGCCACGTCGGGCGGAGCAGACATAGCATGGTTCTGTGGTTGTGGTGGGTTCTGTACAACTGTGTGGTTTCCAGATCCGACCGAGCAAAGCAGCGACTGAGAACAAGGGAGGGCAAGGGAGGGCAAGGGAGGCCCGGCGGCAGGGACCCCACTCTCTCCTTGTGAGCACTTGGACTGCACTGCACTGTGAGGGGTCATCTCACATTCGTTTGTGATTTTATTCATTCATCCGTTTAGTAAACAGTTGGGAGTGCCCGCCGTATGGGAACCATGAGTGTAAACCTGTGAGTAAGATACCGGTGGTCTCTGTGGTTGTAAAACTCACAATCACTTGAATATATTCTTACTCTAAGACTTAAGACAAAGATGATTTTTTCTGGTTCTCCCAAGAAAGCCTGGCACAGAGGGAGGAGAAAGGGCTTCAGAAGCAGATGGATCTGGGTTCAAACGGAAGCCCCGCATCTTCCAGTTAAAGTGGCCAACCTCCGTGAGCCTCAGTTCCTCATGTAGAAGATAAGGACAGTAATACTTATTGTATACAGTCATCTTGAGTGTTAGCCAAGAAAACACAGAGAAAGGGCTAGTGCAGTACCTGGCACAGCTGGGGGTTGGGAATGTGGCCACTTTGCCAAGAGATGGTTTAGTGGACACATGATTTAAATCAGTGCCACGTAATACAATAAGCTTCTCACATCAAACCAAGTTTCTCTTGAGTTGCATCTGGCGAAGCTAGAATTGGGGCTTATTTTGCGATGGTCTCTAATAGAAACACCGGAAGCTGCGCATGTAATGTCACCTGGTGAACACTAGAGGCCGCCAGAACAGATGCCAGGCCCAGGTTTTTAAGGACTCCGGCTGCACCTCGCCCCTTGTTCTTTATTGCATACCAAGAATTCATTTAATATGCACTTAAGGCCCCCAGTTAGGAACACCAGGGCATTTTCTGTAAAGCAGTATCGGCCACACCTCAAAATAAATTCCTAATGGATAACAGCATTACATGTAAAAAATGCAACTATAAAGACAGAAAGTTAATAATTGTCTTGCTTGGGGATGGTGAAGAGGTTTCCAAGCACAAATGCAGCAGAAAGAAAAACTGTAGAAAGATTTTCTTATATGAAAAGGAAATTATACACATAAAAACACCACAGACACAATGAAAAAGAAATGATACTTTGGGACAAATTTTGCAACACGTGTTGAGCGACAGAAAGGGAAGTTACTATGTGTAGCATAAAATAAGTTCTTATAAATAAATTGGAAAAGATGAAAAGCTTAACAGAAAAATTAATTCCCAAAACAAGAAATAAAAGTGGCCTGATAATTCCCAAAGCAAGAAATAAAAGTGAACTATGAAATAAATGCACTAATAATGAAATAAGTACAAATAAATACTATATGAGATTTCATGATTGGACTGTGAATCACGACAAATCTCTTGACAAAGAAAGTAAGTCAGAAAAAGTCAAGAACCACACGATTTCATGGCTACGTGGCATATAAAACAGAAACTCATAGACAGAAACAGTGTGGTGCTCACCAGAAGGAAGGGGGCCGAACACGGGGTGATAGAAGGAGGTTGGACTTTGGGTGGTGGGCATACAATGCGTGTGAGTGACAGAGAGGGAAGTTAATATATGTAGCATAAAATAAGTTCTTATAAATAAATTAGAAAAGGTGAATAGCTTAACAGAAAAAGTACAGATCATGTATCACAGAAATGTATACCTAGAACCTATATAATTTTATTAATGAATGTCACCCCAATAAATTCAATTTTAAAAACTGGTAGTGGAAGAGCACTGTGAAATGGATGCAAATGGGGACAATTTTTCTGGAGGATAAGTTTAAAACACTTATTCATAGCCTTAAAATTAGTAACATGCTGAAGATTCAGTAGTTACGTTTCTAGGGAGATTGCATGATTACATGTTTTAGGGAGATAAGAAAGATGCATAAAGGTTCACATTTACGGAAGTTCATCTTGGTGTTTTGCTTTCAATATTGGAAAACTGGGAACAACTCAGATATCCAACAACAGGGAAGGTCTATATCAACGTGAAAATATAAATGCTCACATGTTTATAATATTTAATAATCAACATATTTATGAGCATTCTCTCAGGTTAAGCACAATACTCGGTGCATGAATCAGTGTACACAGTAGGATTGGATTTTGTAAAACTCCGTGTCAGGAGGAAGCCTTACAATGGCACAGGTCTTACCTTTGTCCTGCAGTCTCTCCTTCACCACTGCTCTGTCCTCGCGACGTGGGCGTCAGTGGGGTCTTGCAATGCCCACTGCCCCCAGCGTGGGGTTATTGCTGTAGAAATGTACAGGGAGTGACTCGAGTCAATGCTTAGCTTTTGCAATTTGAAATAGACTTTTGTGGTGGGGGGAGGTGACAGAGAAGACCTTGGGCCTCCCAGATGGGGTGACGGAAGGGTGTGGGGCCTCCCAGATGGGGTGATGGAAGGGTGTGGGGCCTCCTGGATGGGGTGACGGAAAGATGCAGAATTTCTGGAGAGCGGGGAGAACTCAGGTATCTTGGCTAGTACCATCAGAGGGAGGATGCGGTTGGGAGTAAGACAGGACCATGCGCCTCTCGGGGGATGCCCACCATGAACTGGCGGCCACTCTCTTTTATGCTTTTGGACTCTCCGAGGACCCCAGACTCAGATTCCGTCTCCACTTGAAGGATGGGGGGAGAAATCCTGAATGATTTCTGACCTTACACAGAACTGACTTTTCCTGCCCCATAAGCTGGAATGAAGATTTGAAATATGTTCAAGCAGGCTGAGAGAAAAACAGTTATATATTTTTAACATACTTTGGAACATGGATTTAGAAATTTGTACCTGATATGGACTTGTATGTATATACATTTATACTGATATCAATACCAATGTAAATATTTAGAAAAAACAAAGGAAAATAAGATAATTAGGAGTAAAATATTGTTGCAGGCTTACAGATGATTTTTCTTACCTTTAATTTTTTTGTATTTTTCAGTAATTCTACAGTAAGTAGGTATCAAATTTATAATGTAAACATTATTATCATTATTAAAATATAGCATTAAAGGCTAATGACAGCCTGGGAAAAACATTTTTAACTCATAGGACAGATGAAGCTTTGGTTTTCTATTTCACAAAGGACTCCTATCGATCAAAGAAAAAGACCAACCACCTATTAGAAAAATGGAGCATGGAAAGATGATTGACAAAAAAGGAGCGCAAATAGCATGTAAGCATATGAAATATCACTTAATTTTATTCACAATCATGGCAATGCAAATTAGAACTATTTCAAGTTCTTACCTTTTCCTTATCAGAGCATTAAGGTGGCCGACTTTGATGGCGCGCTGGGTTGGTAAGGCATGAAGAGGTGGGTGCTCATCTGTCCCCCTGTGCTTTGTCACACATTGCTGGCGGGAGTGTCCCTGGTGCCTTTCTGCAGGGTGACTTGGCCACATCCACCACAATTACAAACACAAAGACCCAGGGGCTCAGCCATTCCTCTTCCAAGAGTTTACGGGAAAGACACACACAGATATGCTAAGTTATGTAATAGCAAACACTAAAAACTGAAGTGCATAATAGCAAAATACTGGAAATTAGATACAAATGTCTTTTAATAGAGAACTGGTTAAATAAATGATTGGTGCAATTAAACACTATAAACAACTTTATGTACTGATACGGAAGGAGCTCTAAGATACCTTGTTAAGAAGAAAAAAAGAGTTAAGAATAGCATGCATATTTTGCTACCATTGTGCAATGAACTATATAAATCTATCTTCTTGGATAGAAATAATAGCTAATTTTATCAAGCAATACGTGGCCCATCACTGTTCTAAGCGCTGTATTTGCATGTACACGAATCCGTCTAACCTTCCCCAGGAGACTGGGGACATTACCACAACCTCCGTGCTATAGAGGAGTAAATTCGGGTCCAGGGGGTTGAGTGATGCTGGGGACAGGGGAGGGCGGGTGAGGGGCAGGCCTGGCGGGACACAGGAAGAGAAGGGAGACTATTCGCCGCGTCCCTTGTGCACGGCGACCACATGAACACACCGTCTATCATTTAGAAAGAATGAAAAGAACGTGCCTGCTGTGCAGGTCGCTGCGTTATACTTACCCTGCGGTGTCCATCTGTGGGTGTGGAGTGGCGGGGGGACCCTGCACCGGGAAACGGAGCATGCGTGGCCCAGTCGATCAGGACACAGAGCAGGGTCAAGTGGGGCCCTGCTGCCATCGTTTGTACATTAACAAATTAAAAACAAAAACCAAACAAACAAAAAACCCCTGGCAGGCGATGGTCAGGTGGCACCAAGTTCTGTCAGTGTTTCCTAACCCACCTGATGACCCAGTCACCTGGGAAACTTTAAAGTGGCTGCTCAAGCCCCCGCGAGCACACAGTCTGATTGAACAGAACTGGGTGCAGGTTGGGACCTGCATTCAGAAGCCCCCACCCCAGGCCGTTCTGATCGAAAACTCTGGTTTAGGAACCCTGAACCCCATGGTCTTTGGGGTTCCTCCCAGTTCTAAAATTCCACATCCCTTGATGTAGGCATGTGCTGCATCACATCAGATCCGATAACCTATTCCTTCTCGCTGTCTCCATTCCCCTGCCTCCTACTGTTCAGTCCTTCTAGCCCTTTCTAGAGGCTGCCTTATCTCCAGGCTCATCTGAAAAAAGGGAAGGAAACTGAAAAGGAGGGACTGTGTCCCTTGATCTAGATCTCCATGACGACCTCCACCCTCCCCCTCCCACTTCCAGAGGGCGGGGCCCACAGGCTCCAGAGCTGCTATTCCCTTTCCGAGGGATGACGAGGTACCGAGGCCCATATGGGGATGGGAGACTTGGCCCATCTCAGAATTCACACATGCACCCGAACCCTCTGTGGATTCTAGTCTTCCAATGGCATCTTATTCACCAGATGATATTCTGGCTATTTTATCCGCTCATCTCTCATTCTGCCAGACGGTCTTTTAAAAAAAGTGCACATTTTGACTTTAACGCAGTTTTGGATGTTCAGTGACCATCCTTCCTCTTTGCCTCCCTTCCTTCTCTCTCTCCCTCCCTCCTTCCCCTCCTCCCTCCCTCCCTCCCTTCCTCCTCCTCCTGCATCTCCTCCTTCTTCCCTCGAGGAAAGGCCTGGGGCCAGGGTGTCTCAGGCTCCGACCACTGCTCTTCCAGCCCATTAGAGAGACAGGTGTGTGTAGAGCTTGCCGCACAGCCCAGAGAAACGTGTTTCCTCTGCCTCTTGCAGGTTTACGGCGAGTCTCTGCATTACACACGGCAGTTATTACTCATGATTGATGGTTACTGGCCAAGCCCAAGCAAACGTGTGGCACCCTCCGCATACCACACACACACACACACACACACACACACACACACACACACACATTTGGCGCCAGGATGAAGATGCCATTTCCAGCTGGGAGGAACCACCTGGCCAGACCTCCTCAGCAGCCTCTGCCTACGGCGGAAAGGCCCAGGGCATCTAGCTTTCACTAGTCTTGTCTTCCAGGATTAGCATCCAGGACAAAAAGAGTTGACTGCTCACTTGCCACCAGAGAAGACGCGGAAGAGGCGGACCCAGGCCAGAGCCAGGGCTTGCCACGGCCTCCTCCCTCCTCTCTCCAGCCTGGGCTAATGATGGCCGGCCCATGTTTGACCATGATGACAGGTCTTCCCAGAGATGTATTTTTACCCTCTGGACAAACAGCAGTTGGGGCGAGTGGGGCTTTTTTTATGAGTTGAGGTACTCCGAGCTGGAAAATAAACAGGCAGCTAATGAGACGCTCTCGTGGAAACTGGCATAAATAATAACAACAAAAAAAACACACACATCTGTCCCTTGGGCCAACACCCTAGGGGAGGGGATATAAAAGCTGCCGTCCAGCGAGTGCGGGCCAGACTTGGGGAACTCCGGCTGCGCTCCTGACCTGCGCCCTGCCCAGCCGGGATCATGGGGTGCTGCCCCGGGGACTGCTTCACCTGCTGCCCTCAAGAGGAAAATTGCTGTGAAATGTGCTGCTGTCAGCCCTCCTGCTGCGGCTGCTGCGGGTCCTGCTGCGGATCTTGCTGTGGTTGCGGAGGTTCAGGCTGCGGAGGTTCAGGCTGCGGAGGCTCGGGCTGTGGAGGCGGCTGCTGCGGGTCTTCCTGCTGCGGATCTGGCTGCGGGGGAGGTGGCTGCGGGGGCGGTTGCTGCGGGAGCTGCTGTGGATCCGGCTGCTGCGGCTCCACTGGGTGCTGCGGCCCTGTTTGCTGCCAGCCCACCCCTGTCTGCGACACGAAATGAGGACCTCTCCCTCCCACCTCGCGAGGGGGTCTCAGGGAAAGCCGCCATCTGCTCCAGGTGGAGACCCAGTGTCTCCAGGACCTTCCAAGGCTGTGTCCTGTCTCCCGTTTGATTTGTAGAGGAGGCTTGTTTTCCTACGCCCGCCCTGGCGTTTCAAGGCCCTAAGAACAAAAGCCATACTCTGGTGAGGAATTAAAGCCAGGTGCCACCCACAGCGATCCCTGAAGCTGGAAGGGTGAATCCCCATGGTTCGATTTTAATGAAGCTGAATGTCTTGGCACCGTAAAGCATCCTCTCATTCAAGGTGTCTTTGGGACTGACCCCTCTCCTTCAGCTTTTGGTGGCTTTTGAGATGCAAAAAATTCTTCTTTGTTAACTTCTTAATAAATTTGAGCATGCTGGCATAACCAAATTAGTTCTGCCGCCTCTTCCTTCACCCCCTCTAGGGCCCTGGACCAGGCAAGCTTACTCTGGCATCCACAATAGGGCTTTTGAGAGATAGTTTGTGGGTCACCCACATCAGGACCGCCTGTGGGTAGTTAAAATGGAGATTCCAGAGCCCTCCCTGGACCAGGCAGAATCAGTGCCTACGTGACCTGGAAATCTGTGTGTCTAGCAAGAACCCCAGATAATTCCAATGCACTGAGGTTGGAGAACCGTCCTTGTAGACGGAAGCTTCCATGTGCTATGCAAGATTTGCATGGGGAGGCTTTAAAAATGCAGATCCTTGGGCTTTGCTGCTAGAGATTTGGTCCATCAGCCCTAGGGTAGGGGCCCTGGGCTCTGCATTTTTAAAAACTCCCAGGTAAGGTCTGATGGCTGGCCAAGTTTAACCTCGAGGAAGGTGCATGGCTTCCTTCTGCATCACAGTTCTTCTAGGCTGGTTCTGCAGAGGCTTCAGGTTGGGTCAGATCTTTCTGGTGAAGTCAGAGGAGGAGGCTTGGTAAGACAAGCTTGGTTCTGAGTGGAAGGGTTCCTGTAGCATGATTTTGACAACACACGGGGGCTAAGGATGTTCTGGGCAGTCCGGGTGCCTCCACCAGCCTTGTGCTTTGGCAAAGGCTGTCTGCTCTGGGTTAGGGCTTTGTGTCCTGGAACCAGCTGCATTTCTTCTGCAGGAGGCCCCGGGGTGGGAGGAGGGAGCCCCCATCTGCGAGGTGAGGTCTGACCTGGGTGTGCGTGGGTTTAGGTGGGAGGTTGGAATTCAAAAGATGGCTGATTCAAACTCTTGCTGAATGTGACCTTGAGCTATATATGGAATAAAACTAATTCTGCTTTTGCCCTGGGAGAAGAATATTAATTTTTATCCCTACAGAGCAATGCTTTACTCAACAAACAAAAATAATTTTCTGATTTTCTGAAGTACAGCAATGATTCTTAAAAATATGAAAAAATATAGAAAGATATAAAGAAGAAATGATAGCCACCTGAGTTCTCTCCCTCAAGGTTTATTGCTAACATGTATCTTTCCAGGCTCCTGTGTAAGGGGATTTTCAAATAAAACTGGGGTTATGCAGCTTTCACATCTTTTGCCTTAAAACTATTTTCTGTTAAATTTTTCATAAACTAACTTTGACATATAATTTACATGTAATAAATTACTACCACTTTAGTGCACAGTTTGATGAGATTTGACAATTGTATATATTTAAATAACCATTATGGCCCTCAAAATCTGGAACTTTCCATCACCCCTCAAGTTCCCCAGTGCCTTTGTGCAGGCCATCCTCCCCACCCAACCTCAATCTCAGACAAACATTGATTTGCTTTATGTCATAAATTTTGCCATTTCTAGAATTTCCTATATATGAAACCACATGCCGTGAACTTATTTTACTTAGAATAACATTTTTAATAACCACTCATGTTTTTGTAGCTATCAATAGTTCATTCCCTTTTATTAAGTGAATAAACTACGCTGCATGAATAAACTACATTAAGAGTTTATCTACTGATGAACATTTGTGTTGCATACAGTTCTTTGCTGTTATGAATAAAGCTGTTATGAATATTCATCTACACATTTTTGTGTGGACATACATTTTCATTTATTTTGGATAAATACCTAGGTTTTGAATTGCTGGGTATGGAGTATAGTAAGTGAATGGTTCACATTATAAGAAACCACCCAACTGTTTTTGCAAAGTGGGTGTACCATTTTGTGTACCTGGGAGTTCCAGTTGCTCCATGTCCTTGCTAACACTTGATATTGTCAATCTTTGTATTTTTAGCCATTCTAGCAAGTGTCTAGTGATAGCTCCTTGTGTTTTCATTTTCTTTACTGCATTAAAAATTCCAGCAGTATTAGCAGTATCTTGCTCCAGGAGAGAATTTGAGATTTGTCTATGCCCTGGTTCAGTTTTAGACTCTGCTATTTAGGTCGCTTTTGTTCTGCCTGGAGCTGGCCTCTTCAGTGCTGGCTCTGTAACCCCCAGGACAAAGACACAGGCAGAGCAGCAGCATGCCAAGGGGACACTGTTGCCAAGAGGTCGCTTGGTCTACATGGTGCAGTTGTGATTAAGAGCAGCTGATTGTTTTATTGCTCATGACCATGGTTATTTTTAAAAAATTACTGACAGAGAATTGCCCTTTTTAGCTCTCCACAGAGGTCCTTATTCATTGATTCAACAAATCTTCGTAGTGAACTGCCTATGTATCAAACACTGCCCTGGGTGCTGGGTATATATCAGGGAATAAACACAATTCTTATCCTCCTGGTGCTTATAACATCAAAGGACACAAGAGCTGGCGAAAAGAATAAAGTAGGAATGGGCCAGATCAGGAATTGTCAACCTTTTTCATCTCCCGGCACACATAAACTAATTACTAAAATTCTGTGGCACACCAGAAAATATATTTTTTGCTGACCTGACAAAAAACAGGTATAATTTTGATTCATTCACATCAGATGGCTATTGTTGTGTTGGCTGTTGTCATTTTTTAAAAATCTGACAATCTAAGGGAAAAGAGGTCAGTGCTCCTGACTAAATAGTCAGGTGTTGCATGTTTTACAAATTCTTGCAGCACACGGTTTGAAAATCGCTGGGCTAGGTAGTTAAAACAGCAGCTTATTCCACTTAGCAGGGAAGGGTTCTTTGAGGAGTCCATTCTAGCACAATGGGTGATGTCAAGCAAGATTTCCAGCAGAGAGCAGCTACGAAGGACCTTGTGGGAGGAGGGGCACCTCCATCTGGAGTTTCACTGCTGGTCCAGCTGAGGGAGGGAGGGAGGGAAGGTGGGTGGAGAGGAGGGAGCTGCAAAGCTGGAGATTAGGGCCTTGAGTTCGCCTCTTTGCTTTGCCGTCTGCAAGGCTTTCTAAAAGTTCTCTTCCTCTCTTGCCTGAGAGTCACATCTCAAAGGATGGCACTCTCTCTTCCTAATCTTTCACTTACGATGCCAAGTCCTGTAGATTAGATTCTGCCTCTTTAAAGCGTCTCATATTGCCCCAGTCCCAAGCCACTGCCCAGGCTACGTTGTCACCATGGAGCTTTCGGGTACTTGCCCCAGACCTCTAGTGGTCTGCCCTTTTCCAGACTTGTCCTCCATCTTCAGTCCCATCTGCACATCCAGGGAGACCTTTCTGAAGGGCAAACCAGATCAAGTTTTACCCTGCTTAACACTCCCAGGTGTCAGTGTGAAACCCAACTTACGGCCATGGTTTTTCGTGACTGAGTGCCCTGTAGCCACTCCGGACCCATCACTGTTCTTTCCTGTTCCCTTCCACTTTTCGCCTGGCTGTGGAACCCTTTGCTGCTCTCCAATGTCTCGTGCTCCCAGAAGCCTTCCCTACCTTCCCCCAAACCACGCCAGTGTTCCTCCTGGGCGCCCCACAGCACCCCGCACATCCAGGTATCATAGCGCCTTTGTGTGTATGGTGCCAAAATTGCTTATGGATGTATCTCTTTCCTGCACGCTGGAGCTCCTTGTGGCTGGAGTTGCAGCTCATTTGTTCTGTATCATCACACAGAAGCCACGATGGCTGGATGAATAAAATTGAAATCAAGCACGTGATTGCATAAATGAATGAACAGAGAGAAGAATGACAAATGAATGGAGAAATGGTTGAGCTTTTCCGGAGCTGCCTTTTTCGTCAATGCTGAGAGCACAAGGCGAGGCGGCAAGGGTATCAGGCCTCGGCACTCCGAGACCGAGGTTTGTTTCTCTCCTCGTGTCTGTCCCAGCAGCGGCACTGACACAGCCCTTTGAGAAAGCGTGTGCACTCTTTGCTTTTGTTCACGATGTGTTTGTGAAAAGCCTTGCTTTTTACCCTTTGGGTCTTGGATGAATCTTTCTTTTAGGAGCTGTTCGAATCACCAAAGCACAATAGAGATGTCATATTAGAAAGTCATACACCTGAAATGCATGGTATTAACCGATACTATTCTAATAAATTTAATTTAAAAAATCACCAAATGCAAGAAGAACCGTGGAGGTCTACTGGATGCTTGAGGTGCAGATGAGAGGGAGAGAAAGAGGAAACAGAAGCAGAGTGGCCAGGTCAGGTACCTTCCGGGGACAGGTAGAGTAGTGGTCTGGGGCAGGGCTGCTCACAGAACAGGACGGAGTATAGCACTGCGGGCTAAGCCTGTGACCTGTGGCTTGACAGAGCCTCCTGAGCCAGGATGGTGAAGGGGAAAAAGAGCAGCTCTCGATTTTGGGGCAAGCTGCGTGGGACCTTTAGCAAATGATGAACATTTTAATGCCAACCCCTCTTTCTTTCCTTCATCTGTAATGGAGGAGGAACATTCCCTATCTCATGGGGTTACTGATGGTTTTAAATAAGATAATTGCTGTAAAGCACAGGCATTTAAAATCCAGCCCAGAGATCCCCTATCCCACAGAACCCATTGCAGATCCTTTCCACGGATCCCTGTGTGTCTATTGCTAAGTAAATCATCACATTGCAATGAGTTTGCCTGCATGCCTGCCTGCCCAGCAGAGAGCGACATCTATGAGGATGAGGGAGTAGGTCTGACACATGGGCATCCCTTGTGTCCTGCCCAGGGCTCAGCACAGAGGTCTAGAAGATGGATAAATTATAAGTTCCTCTCTTCTTCCCCCATCCAGGATGCTCAGAAACACAGATCATTCAGCTTGGAGGCGATGATGCTTATTCCAAGATGATCTGTAGCTCTAAAGATTCCAGATTTAGCAAATCAGTAAACAAACAGCTTCTTTATGAGTGGATAAACAACATCAGGTCAACAAACCTTGCCATAATAAGATGCTCCTCTGAAAAGTGGCCCAAACAGCAATAAGGAAAAGGATGCCGGAGCCCCAAACAGCATGTGCCAGTGAGGGGGTATAAAACCGAGGGCCCCAGGGAGCCGTCCCAGTCAGGCAGCAACCTCACAACTCTCCCAAGGGAGCAGAGCCACCTCCATCATGTCGGGAAGCTGCTGTTCTAGGAAATGCCCCTCCGTGCCCGCCATCTCTCTCTGTTCCACGGAGGTGAGGTGTAGAGCGCCCGTCTTCTTGCCCAGTTCCTGCCAGAGCCACACATGGCAGCTGGTGACTTGTCAAGATGGCTGCGGATCATCCAGCTGTGGCCCACAATGCTGTCAGCCTTCCTGTCCCGTGAGCAGCTGCGTCCAACCCGTGTGCTGTGAAGCCACCGTTTGTGAGCCCTCTTGCTCTGTGAGCAGCTGCTGCCAACCTGTGTGCTGTGAGGCCACCACCTGTGAGCCCTCCTGTTCTGTGAGCAGCTGTGCCCAACCCATGTGCTGTGAGGCCACCACTTGTGAGCCCTCTTGCTCCGTGAGCAGCTGCTGCCAACCTGTGTGCTGTGAGGCCACCACCTGTGAGCCCTCTTGCTCCGTGAGCAGCTGCTGCCAACCTGTGTGCTACGAGGCCACCATTTGTGAGCCCTCCTGTTCTGTGAGCAGCTGCGCCCAACCTGTGTGCTGTGGGGCTGCTTCCTGCCAACCGGTCCTCTGTGTGCCCGCCCCCTGCCAGCCCAGCTGCTGCCCAGCTGTCTGCACTGTGCCTAGTTCCTGCCAACCAGTAGTCTGTGAGCCCGCTTGCTGTCAGCAAGTGTGCCCCACCCCTGGCTGCTGCCCATCCATCTGCTCTGTGGGCAGCGGCTGCCAGGCTGTTTGCTGTGACCCTTGTCCTTGTGAGCCATCTTGCTCGGGGCCCAGCATCTGCCAGCCAGCTTCCTGTGCAGCTCTAGTCTGTGAGCCTGTCTGCCTTCGCTCTGTCTGCTGTGTTCCAAACCCTTGCGAGCCACCTTGTGCCCCTAGCACTTGCCAACAGCCCTCTTGCTGTGTCTCCAGCATCTGCCAACCCATCTGCTCCGAGCCCAGCCCCTGCTCACCCATGGTCTGTGTGCCCTCTCCATGCCAACCTACCTGCTACGTAGTCAAGCGCTGTCAGTCTGTCTGCTGTCAGCCTGTTACCTGCTTACCTGCCTCCTGCCAGCCTTCCTGCTGCCGCCTGGGGTCTTCTGCTTCTGCCACCTGCCAACCAACTTGCTCTCGGACTTTCTACATACCCAGCTCCTGCAAACAGCCTTGCACGACTTCGGTTTCCTGCCGCCCAATTTGCCGCCCAATCTGCTCTGGACCCCTCACCTGCAGGCAGCCGTATGTGACGTCCATCTCCTACCGCCCTGCCTGCTACCGCCCCTTTTTCTCCATCCTGCGCCGCCCGGCCTGTATCACTTCCATCTCCTACCGCCCGCTGAGCTCATGGCTGCCTTGTGCCGACTCCTGCAAACGGGATTGCAAAAAGTCCACTTCCAGCCAAGCGGATAGTGCCGACTCCACTCCCTGCAAGGTGGAAGTCTCCAAGGCTGATCCCTGCCAGCCCGCTGAGGCCAAGTCCACCAGCCCAACCACCCGTGAAGCCACAGCCAGCCAGCCTGCTGCCACCAAGCCTGCCAATTGCTGAACTGACCTCAGCCCACAAATTCCTGAAAAGCGAACCTCCGACTAGAGAGAGAACTCGACTGCCCCACCCGAAGCTCATCATGACTTAGCTAGAATCTTTTTCTTCCTGCACCATCACTCCCATCTGCACTGCTTCAGAGAGCTGGTCAGGAATGCCAGTGTCTGAATGGTCCAAACGAAGGCCTCCTGGGCACTGAGAGGGGGACATTCCAGGCTCCTGTCTGCCGTGGCCATCAAGCTTTGCCATCTTATCTCAAGTCTCTTTCCTGGCACAAATTCCTTTCAGTCTTCATGTGTGCGCTCCCTTGCTGGGCGTGCTCATGGTCCTTGGGGACCTCTTTAACGGGATAAGGATATTTAACTGTCCAATAAAATTGGCTAAGCTGAAGTGACCCGCTGTTTTCATTGCGCTCTTGTTAATGCCACATTCTCATCAGTTGACTTGCTTTGGCTTTGGAAGCAGCTTCACTCATCCATTTGTCCATCCAACAAGCTTTATTAGGTAGCTCTTAGGTGCCAGGGACTCTGTGAGGCTCTAGCAGTAAGAAGACAAAGTTTCAGTCCCTGCTCTCAGAGGAGCGCACTCCAGTGGGGAGACAGGTGGATAGAGAGACAGTTATACTCCATTGTGTTAAATACCAGGATAGAGACAAGGGCAGGCATTGTAAACTCAGCAGGGCATGAGGGGGAACCAGGGAAAGATTCTTGGGGCCTGAAGCCTTGACTTTCAGCTCAAGTAGAAATTAGCCAGTTAGAACCCAGGAAGGAAGTGTTTTCTAGGCAGAGGAATAATATACAAATGAATGGGCTTGTGAGCACACTGTTCACTAAGTGAGGCCTGGGCAAAGGTGTGTGCTTAGGGGAGTGGTGAGCTCTGAGGTCAGAGGAGCAGAGGGCAGCAGGGAGCTGCCCTGGTCAGGCCTTCTGTGCTGGACAGAGGCACTTGGACTTGGTGCAGGGCTGATATGAAGGCATCAGGGAGCTGTGTACAAGGCAGTGATGTGAAGGGCACTGTGTTTTGGAATGTCCCTTGGGCCTTGGTGTTGAGAACTGCTTGGAGGATCATGTTCTTGGAGGTAGAGAGACTGGGGAGGAAGCCAGCAACTTTGGGACCTCCAGTGTGATGAAAACAAGCATGGAAGGCCACACTTACAATAAGAAAGGTAACTTGGATTTCTCGTGCAAGAGCTTTGCTTATGTTTTCGTAGTCCCTATGAGACACATTCTTTGTATAAACTCCATACATAGCCTGTACCATCTCTAAAAACAGTTTCTTCAAAGCAGTCACCCCTTACACTTAGTACACAGAATGAATGGAGGGCTATCCCTTGTCCTCGAGGTGCAGCTTGGTCTATCCTAAGCACAGGAGAGGGTAGACCAGGGCTCTCAACTCTGGCACTACTGATATTCTGGGCTGGATCATTCCTTGTTGTGGGGCTGTCCTATGCATTGTATGATGCTAAGCAGCATCCCTGACCTCTATTAACTAGATGCCAGTAGCATCCTTGGATTGTAATGACCAAAAATGTCTCCCTCCAGACATTGTCATACATCCCCCGGAGGGGAGCATGTGTGCAAAAATCACCTCTATTTGAGAACCACTGGGTTAGACAATGGCAGGGGGAAGCTTATCCTGCTGCTGGTATTGAAGGTGTTGTCTCATCAGGCTGTTGGGATTTATCTCTGTCTCCTTCCAGAGCCAAGAGAGAAGTTGGCCAGATTTTAAGCCTCTGTGCCAAGAATGGACTCAGTGTTTCAGGTAAACCAGTCATTCTGTGAGATTTCCTCTTCCCTATTGTACAGGTAAAGAATATAAAGAATGAACAAATTAAGTGTCCATCAACAGAGACAAGAAAATTGTGGTATAGTCACGTAATAGAGTATTATGCTGCAGGGAAAAATGACGGTGCAATGGCTGTATGCCACATAAGTGAACCTCACTGGTGAGATGTGGGCTGATACAAACAAGCCTCAGAGAACACGCATATATCTGAAGTTCAGAAACAACACACACACACACATACACACGCATTTACATGTATGAGTACACATGCACTTACATCTATTTACAAATATGTTATATATACTATATATAAATATACATTATATTATATATGCTATTATAAAACATATTTTATATCTATATTATTTAGGGGATGATAAACACGAAAATTGGATAGTCATAGCTGGTAACTAACATACAAATGACTAAAACCCATTCTGCCCAGAGCTTGTGTTTTTCCGTATTGTCACATTTCTTGATGTGATCACAGCAGCCCTTGGTGATTCACCAGACATCCTTAGTGCCTTGAACCACAGCAAAATGGAAGTTGTCTCTATTGAGAGATCTGGTTTTTCAGCTTTATTGAGGTACAAGTGACAAATAAAGTTGTATGATATCGAACGTGTACAGTATGACAATTATATACATATACAGTGAAAGGATTTCTCCCATCTAATTAATGAACACATCCACCACTTCACGTATTTGTCATTTTTGGTGAGAATGTGTAAGTTCTCTCAGTGAATTTCAATGACACAATACAGTATTTTGAACTATAGTCACCACGTTATATCCATTAGATCTTCAGGACTTATCACCTTATGGCTGAAAGTTGGTACCCTTTTATCGACAGCTTGAGAGGTTTCTTTAAGAGAAAGGGAGGCAAAAAAAGAATGAGAGAAAAATAGATGTGAAAATGGATTTCTTTGAAACAATAAAAGTGGCATGTATGGGTCTAGGGTATTGGCATCTTTTTCAGATTGAAGTTGATGTCGTTTCTTGAATATACTTAAGTTCCATTTTGGTTGACTTACTTGGTTAAGACTGAAAGTAGTTCTTCCTGGGAGATACGAGCTTCGGGATGCAGACAGACCATCAGGAGCAGAACACAGTGCGGGGCCCCTCGTCGTTCGTGCGATGCTGAAATCAGTCGTGACAAGGGCAGAAGGAGCAAGTGAGGCCGTCCGTGCCTAACGTGCAGTGGTAGAGGGAGGCATTTTAGCCACAAGGAGACAGCTTTCCAGGCATCACTCAACCCGAAAATTTCTCCTTCTAAAATAAGAGTGAGGTGGGTAGAAGGTGGTGGTATTTTGTATCTGGTACTTTGAAAAGTGGCTTCCAGGATTTCCAGCATTTTCCATAACCATGAAGCAGATGGTAAGAACAAAAATAACCTCAGCAATGCAGTTGAAGACCTCCTGGTTCTTTGAACACCAGGTTATGAGCTCAGAGATCCAACAGAGTAAGTTAGAGCAAACACAGACATCGAGATGAGCCCTGTCTGACTCCCGCAGCCACCATCTCTCCATTCCACTGTGCATCTCCACCGAGAACCAGGCTGGGACACGGACCGGGCTGGGGGCTCGAGTCAGCTGGTGAGGCAGAGCCAGGATCCGCCCGGAGGAAGAGCGGAAGAATCGGAAACTCGCCATGCAAATCCCCCTCAGAAGAGGTTGATTTAACACGAAAACGACTTTGTAATAATCCCCATGTCACTTCTGGTTGTAGCATTTTTATATTTATAGAATTCACATGCTGTTGACTTCATAGTATGAGTTGAACCTTCCTTGGTGAAACATTTGGTGGTTTTAAATTTCCAAATCGAACGATTGTCTTTGGGTGTCTGGATAAGCAGAAGCAAGTACTCATACCAGTTTGATCTAGCTGAGGATGATAGTCGCTGAGCAGGCACATGATCCCCAGCAGGGGTCCTGGGCCCCCTGCCCGTGAGCAGGTGTGCTATGCACAGATGTTGGCCTTCCATCACCAAGTCGGACTCTCCCCTGGCCCCTCCAAAGTCAGGAGGTCTAAATGATGGTTAATTTCAGGGGGTTTTGAAGTCAGCCCCACCTTGGCGTGGGTCTTATTTCTACTCTTTGTTCCTTGCATCATTTTGGGGAAATTATTTAAGTTCTGAGTTAGTTTTGCTACTGCCAGCATGGTGGTGACAATCACACCTCCTGACTGGGGCCATCGCAAAGATTCCATGAAAAAACGCAGCCAAGGACACAGTATGGAGTAAGTGTGCGATAAATGGAAGCCATTACTATTGTTACCGGTACTAGCAGAGTTGATTTTCAGAAAAGCCAAATGAGAAGGTTCTAGAAAGAATGTCCTCGGGCTGCACTGCCTGCCTTTCTGTTCACCATGTCTGACATTGTCCTCCCTTACCTGGGTCATGGCTTCGTTACCTGACTGCATGGAGCAGAGCTGCGTTCCCGGAGGAAGAGTGGGCTGCCCTGGCTGGGTGTGGCCTCCTGATGAGAGGTTGGTGCCGGGAAAGGCCTGCTTCGGGGAGGCTGGAGGGCAACCTGTAAAAGCGACAGCTCATCTCAGGACAGAGGCGGCATCAAGGAATCCAAACTTAGCTGAGCAAACTCCCCACTCAACAGACCCGTTTAAAAAGTGGGGACACCACCTCCCAGGCTCCTGAAGCCTGCTAATCAGATGTTTGTACGCAGACCAGTAGAAACAATAACAAGGAAAGATGCTCCGTGTGGCGGCACACACCCCTGGCGCAGGACTATAAAAGCCCCTGCGTGTCAGACACCTCTCAAGCTCAGGTGCACTGAGTTTGCAACACCGTGGCGGGGTGCTGCAGTCCTGGAACCACCACGGCCGTTCCAGCTGTGCCCACCAACTCCATGTGCCCCAACTTCCGAAACGGAATCTGTTTGCCTAGTTCCTGCCGGAGCAGGACATGGCAACTGGTCACACGCCAAGAAGATTGTCAGCCGTCCGGCAGAGCCTCAGGTGCCTGTGACCCTGCTCCTTGCCAGCCGACCTGCCTTCCAGAAATGTCTTGTGTAGGTTTTGTTTGCCAACCCATTTGCTCCTACACAGCCTGCGACGAAGCCGGCACTGGTCAGCCTTCTTGCCCGGTTAACTCGTGCCAGCCCTCCTGCGCAGAATCCGCCGGCGGTCAGGAAAGGCGCTGTGAAGTCAGCTCCGGTCAGCCCGGCTCCTGCCAGCAGCCTGTCTTCGTGTCCACATTGCATCAGGCAGCTTGCGGCCAATCAGTCTGCTGTGACCCCAGGGCCTGCCAGCTGTCCTCTTCTGAGGGCACTTCAGGTCCTGAAACGACTGGCCCACCAACCGTCTGCGCCGCTAGTCCGTGCCAGCCAGCTGGCTGCCAGGCAGGTTCATGTCACACCATTAGTGGCCAAGATCAGCCCTGCAAATCAATTTATTACCAGCCCATCTGCTACATTTTCAAGACTAGCCAATCAGTTCCCTGCATGCCTGTTCCCTGCCAGCCATCGACTTACGTGTTCGGTTCTTGCACTCCCTCTTGCTGTGTGACCTCCCCTTGCCAGCCCCTGTGCTGCCAACCAGCTCCCTCCGTATCCTTCATCTGCCAGCCAGGGGCTAACTGCCAGGCCCCCTGTTCTGTGAAGAGCTCTTGCAAACCTGCCTCCTGTGGCACCGTGCTTTCTGGCCAACCAGCTTGTGGTGGACCCACTTTCTGCAGCCAAACTGGCTACAAATCCCCTTCTGGCCAACCAGCCTGCTGTGTGACAGGTTTAGGCAAATCGTCCAGTGGGGGCTCCACCTGCTTCCAACCGACTCCTCCGTATCTCCACAAAGCCAGCACCTGCTTGCCCACTTCTTGCCAAGTTGGCTGTGAGTCCAGCTTCAGTAAGGCAACACTCGGCTGATGGAGCGCTCTTCGCACCTCCACTGAGACCTGTGGCTGTCTGCAAGCGCACGGCCATCCCGTGGGGCCCGCCTCTGGCCAGGCACAGTGCTGCCTACTTGCTGACATTACTCCCAGCTGGGCCCCATGTTCTCTCCAGGTCCAGGCGAGGGGACGTGTCCAGCCACGAAGAGATCCTTCTAAACTGAGGAGAGCCTTTCAGCACGCATGGTCCACACTGTAGCTTGCATTTTCTGATGTCAATGCATTTCGTCTTCTCTCAGTTTTTCTTTCAATGCTGCCCTGTCTTGAAAAAGACCCCTTTGCTGCCAACTGCTAATTAAACAAAATGAATAAGACTCTCAGAGTGCTTTCTTTCCTCTCCACACTCCCCTCCGTAGATTTCCTGCAGGTCACGTTTGACCATGATGACCTTGGGCCCTGACTGGGTGGGTCTGCATTTGGTCTGCAAGGGCAGCTGGCGCCTAGAACTGGAGGTGCTGAGCTTGGAAGGGAGTAAGGACAATGGTTCCTTGGCCTCCAATCTTTATACCACAAGAGCTCCTTAGAGCTGAGTGGCCTCAGTTTCCCCACAGTGAGTAGACCTGGGAAGCCAAAGACAGACGTGGTCCAGGGACACCACAGATTAAAATAAACATGAGGTTTCAGCCATCGAAAACAGCTAAGGGTCAATTCACTTAAAATTGGTTTAAATGATCAATTCACCTCATGGCCAATTTAAACAAAATAAAAAACTCTTTAGAAGCTTTTGGCGGTTGTTCGGTACATTTCTGACAGTTTACGAAACAGTTTTAAAAACAA
This sequence comes from Tonatia bakeri, assembly GCA_004024845.1. Classification (NCBI taxonomy): domain Eukaryota; kingdom Metazoa; phylum Chordata; class Mammalia; order Chiroptera; family Phyllostomidae; genus Tonatia; species Tonatia bakeri. Next base: position 24,116 of record PVIA01009258.1, read on the forward strand.
TTAGTCTCAGGGAACGTCTGACCAAGTTTTATATTTCTAACATGTACCTATTGAATCTAAACCTTGTTAAAATGGTTGGGTTGGTTTGGGGGGCGGGAAAGCTTGGATGAGGGTTTGCAGCAGGCACGTGTAGCAGCGGTGCAGACAGAGCCCTTCCTCAAGGGGCTCTGGCCTCCCTGTAAACCAGGGGGCACGGGGTCTGCAAAGTGATGCAGGTCCGAAACCCAGAGTTCCCACACAGGTCCATAGCAGGGTGTGCACCGCGGCATTTCGGCGACAACATAGGTTTTAAAGAAAGTCTGTGGCCCAGCACTGGGAGAGCGGGAGGCACTACCGGCTGATTCCTTCCATGGGGTGTTGTATTGGGCTGCTTCTCCAGAGGGAAAAGAATGTCCGTATTTTAAATATTTCAATATTTATTTATTTAAAGGGATGGCTCACGTGAATACGGAGGCTGGCGTGTCCAGATCTGGGATCCGTGGTGCAGGCCTGTGAGCTGGGGACCCAGGAGAGCTGGTGATAAACGGGGAGCCAGACAGCCGTTTGCTGACGAGTGTGCCTCAGACAGGATCATGCGCCACGCTCTGCCTCTGGGGAGGGCGTGGTGCATAAGGAGGACGGGAATGAAATGAATTAATATATAAGTACATAAAGAAAAAAAAAAACGAGAGAGGGACCCTGCAAGGACTAAAAGTGATAACGTGCCACCTAGGGAATATAATTGACTCAATTATTTGCAACCAAAGTCTGAAGTCCAAACAGAGAATTAAAAAGAGGAAGACAGGGAGAGACAGACCGTGGTATCTCAAAAGGGTCACCGTGGATGGAATGTCTTCCAGGAATGACACTCTCACGGGTGCCCTGTTTAAAGTCTCCCCTCGTCTTCCACGGAGATTTCAGAGAGGCCTGAGGGAGGATGAGGCTCCGGGAACTGGGATGCCTCTTCCCTCGGTCCTGCACACATTTTCCAACAACGTTCCTTACGTTACAAGTTGAAGGAGTGCTTACTTCTTAATGCTACGATTCTTGAGATACTTTGCACTAGTTTTTTGACCCATTTAGGTCCGTCTTATTCTTTTCATTGTTCCAGTGAGGGATCTCTCTGTTGTACTGGAAAACGTTGTCCTCCAGCCATGTGCCAACATGCAAGCCACATGCTTTAAACATGTCAGGTGTGAGAGGCATGTTGGGAAGCCTTGTATCTTTCTTATGCTTGGCACCAGTTTAAATAACAGTACCTTTATGAGCTGCTTTTAGGTTTGCCAGAACTTGCCGATAAAGCATCTGACCCTCCCAGTATAAACCATGTGCTCCCGAGCCTGAACACGCTCACAGCCAAATCTTGACTGACACTTCCGTGCTGGGCAGGGAGTGGTTTTGAAAACACAGGGAAGTCTTGAGAAAAGTACGACAGACCCCACCACCCGGAATCGACGTGTTCTCGTGCCTGCTTTGGATCTTTAGGGAATGTCACAGAAATACAACGTGAGCGATAAAGTGGAAGTCCTCTCTGTGCCCTTTCCAGCGCCAATGATCTTCTTCTGGCCTGCTCAGATGCAACCCGGCTCGCCCTCTCGTCACTGCTCGATGGTGTGAAAGGACAAATGATACAGGGTGGAGCAAAAGTAGGTTTACAGCTGTTCATATGGAAAATAATGCAATAAGTAGTAAGTGATAATCCAAGAATAAACCCTGCGTTTCGTGTACTCATAGCCGTAAACCTACTTTTGCCAAACAATAGACAGAGTGTTACGGTTTGCAAATTTAAGAATTCATATGTATAATGTAAAATTATGGAATAAACTTTTTCCTTAATCATCGCTTTTAAGAATGATTTTTTCATTAAGAATTAAGATTTGTAGCAATCATTAAACTTTGTAACTCAAGTAACAATTTGTTAATTATGAAGAATACAACTTTAAATTACATTCTGATACATGGACCCGTTTCATCATGTTAGTTACCTATTGCTGCATAACAAGCGACCCCAACACTTAGTGGCTAAAAACAACACACACAGTTGTCTCACTGTTTCTGTGGGTTAGAAGTCCAGGTGTGGCTCAGCTGTGTGCCTCTAGCTCAGGTCCCTTGTGAGGCAGCTGCCGAGGCCCTGGCTGGAGCTGCAGCCACTGCACGGCTTGGGCAGGGGAGGATTCACTTCCAAGCTCTCTCTGTGGCAATTAGCAGGCCACAGGTTCTTGCCAGTTGTTGGCCAGAGATATCACTTCCTTGCCATGTGGGCTTCTGCATACAGTGGCCAACTGCTGTCACAGCAAAGCAGCTGGATCCTCCCAGAGCAGGTGGTCCAGGAGGGAGAGACTAAATTCATGATATGGAAGTTGCAGTCCCTTTACAGCCTAACCCTGGAAGTGATGTCCCACCAAGTTCACTCTGTTTGTTAGAAGCGAGTGAGTAAAACCGGCGTGCACTCAAGGGGAAGGGACTCCACAAAGGTATGAAAACCAGGGGCTGCAGACAATTGGAAGTCATCCAAGAGGCTGCCTAACACAGGCTGCTTCTCCGTTCCCCAGTGATTCACGTGCTAAATCCACTCCCTCCTTCTTCTTTGTGTATTTTTAGAGAGGGGAAGAGAGAATCAGCAATGTGTGAGAAATACATCGATCGGTTGCCTCTCGAATGCCCCCAACTGGAGACCTGCCTGACTGGGAATCGAACCAGACCTTTCACCTTGAGGGGTGACGCTTAACCAACTGAGCCACACTAGTCAGGGCTACCCTCCCTCCCTCTTAAGGTCCCCAAACCTCATCTTACTACAGCGTAAGCTCACAGTCTAGAATCCCATGGTTGAAATTAGGTCCAAGTGTGGATGAATCTCCTTGGGTGCGTCTCCTTAAGCACAGCTTTAAGAGTATAATTCTGCCTTGGCTGGCGTAGCTCAGTGGATTAAGCACGGGCTGCAAACCAGGCATCGCAGGTTCGATTCCCAGTCAGGGCACATGCCTAGGTTGCAGGCTGTGGCCCCCAGCAACCACACATTGATGTTTCTCTCTCTCTCTCCATCCCTCCCTTCCCTCTCTAAAAATAAATAAATAAAATCTTAAAAAAAAAGAGTATAATTCTTCTAGATCTGTAGACTTGTGAAACTAAAGACACCTTTACCTGGCTCTCACACACTCAACATACAATAGTAGGACAAGCATAAGATAATTGACACAGACATTTCCTTTCTAAGGGTGTGGAGCATGGGCAATACAAAGCAGTTCCCAGTCTAATTCTGAAATCTAGTGGGCAAATGTTGGAAGTTCCTTGATTAGGTTTCCACGCCTGGGAATAATTCCCCGTGGGTCTTGGCTTTGCCTTTTGGGCTCTTGGTTCTCTGAACCACCCTTCCTTCTTCATGAAAAACAGCACAAGTGTATCGCTAGCACTGATCTCAGCCTGTTTTCTGCCAGCCGAATTCCGGGGGTCCAAAGCCCTCTCATGCTGTGTTGTCTCTGTACTGCTCTGGTCAAGCTGGAATGTTTCTGCATACATAATTCGATGACCTCTGGGACCTCAGTTGGAAATATTCAGATGGCTACAGGCTACAATCACTTAGCTTCCTCACTCACACGTGCGATGCCTGGGGTGGGCTTAGCTGGGCCTGTCAACCGGAATGCCTAGATATGGCCTTTCTGTGTGGCTTGCACTCCTCTCAGAATGAGGTCTGCTTTTGGAGAGGGACCCTCTCGAGAGGGAGCACACAAGGCTGGGCCTGCAGCAGGGCTGGCGGCAAGTGGACCCAATGCAGGTTTGGTCACTGCAGCTGGGCCCCCGTCAGGTGGGCTGGCCGCAGGTGTTCCTGGAACAGGCGGTCCTCCCGCGGGTGGGCTGATGGCAGTCATTTGCAGCACGAGTGGGTTGTGGAGTCAGGTGTGGAGGGTGGGCTTCCATGCCGAGTCAGGTTTCCAAAATCTTAGAATGCGTTCTTCCCTGGGTTTCTAATACAGTGATTTTGCAAAAATTAGTATCATTGAGAGGGAAAGGTCCTTTCCTTATTGCTATATATGTAAGTCTCTATGACTCTGAAGGGTGGTTTGGTAGGAAGTTGCTGACCACATGTGATACATCTTATTAAAAGAACCGGACTGGTTAATTCCTCGTGTGTTCCTCACATAGGTTCCATCTTTGCTTGGACGCTGCCTGAGGATGTGACTAAGTACTGTTCTCTGTTAGAGATCTCAGCCTCATCAGGAATTTGCTGGGATTTGAACGCCTAAGGCTCTGTTCAGCGAGGCGGCACCTGTCCTCCTCTGGGGGACACTGTCACTCCTCAAGTGGCTTCCAGGTTCCTGTGTTTACATTCTCGGCTCCTGCCTTTGCACGCCTGTCGCTACCTTCATCTTCCTACTCCAGCCATGCTGATGTCCTTATTGCCCCCGTACAGAGGAGAGAGTTCTTCACGTTCAGGCTTAACACCAGCCTCAGGTATATGGCTCTTTACTTGGAGTTCAAGTGAGCTGTAGTGCTTCTTTCCTAGCAAACTCCAGATGCCTTGAGAATCTGCAGAGAAGACTATTCAGTAGCTCTGCCCCCAGCTGTCTGTCTAACCCTAATAGCCCTAACTGTCCTGCTAGCACATCTCTCAGCCAGGGTCTCAGTTTGATTTTGGGGTCAAGGACTCATTATCATGGGCTAAAGTGAGATGTTGACATTGGAAATGAGACATCTTTTGGCAATTGTCATGGTATTCAGCCTATATTTCTGCACTCTCTTCCTAATGTATTATGAGAGTCCTTTTCAAATTGCCTTGCTGAAATCCAGATTCATTGTCTACTAAACTTCATTGATCCACAAATCCAGCAACAATAAAAAGTTAAATTATTTGCCGTGGCTCGGTCTAAGTGGTTCTGTGTTCTTTTTTTAGTGGTTCACAAAGGGTCTTTTGAACAGTGCATTCTAGAACTTTTTTTTTTACCCCAGGTGAGATCAGTCTTAAAGGTGTACGACCTGCAGAAACTTGAAGATGGAACAGCCTCTGCTCGTCTGAACATTTGGTGTTTCTTGCCGTCTGAGTTTCCTCAGAGGCGCTGTGGGCACTGCTTCTGCTCTCTCAGAGCCGCGGATGTGACGTGCACAGCGTGGAGTGACGTAAATGCTTCGAAAACACAGATGCTTGTTAAATCTCTTTGTCTTTATAAATGTGCAGTCATTTTTCCAGTTTGATTATTCCCCGTTGTCCGAAAAGACAGACACCAAGTAAGAGTCTTCCTAGAATAACATTCACATTCTTGGTGCTACACCCATGGGGGAGACCTCAGACCTCATCTCAGTTCCAGGTTTCAGCAGGAACTAAGAACAGACCCCCTTTACAGTCCTGTTGACAGTTCATGGAGCGCGAGCTGGGCGAGGGGTGGATGCAAATGCATCACACACACACACACTAAATATATATATGTAGCACCACAGTGAGGAGCTTACTTCACATTAAACTTCTCTTTTATTTATTTATTATTATTATTATTTATTTTAATTGTTGTTCAAGTACAGTTTTCTGCCTTTTACCCCCATCCCAGCCCACCCCCCAGCCCTCCCCACCTCCCTCCCATTTCCACCCTGCTATTATTGTCCATGTGTCCTTTATACTTGTTCCTGCAAACCCTTCCCCTGAAATTTCCTCCCCTCTCCCCTCTGTAAATTTCTTCATGTTATTTTGAAATAAGGTGTGATCTCCTTAATCAGATCGGAAGAAATGAAAACCTCCTGTGTCTCTATCTGCCCCCCTGACCCCCACACTGTTGCAAGTTTTCAGAAGGAAATATCACAATCTTCATTTTTTATTACAAAAAATAGCTCAGGCTTGAGGGGGAGAAACAATATCTGAATAAAAAGGTGGGAAGCCCTGGTCCGCCAACACCACACCCCAATCCTGGCCCCCTGGGGCAAACCACTGGCTTCTGTTTACTATGCCCTAAATCTTTCCCTTTACAGAGGGTTGGTTGTTTTTTTCCTTGAAAAGATGGAAGAAGAAAGCACCGGCCTGCAAAGGAAAGGGTCGTTGGTTCGATTCCCAGTCAGGGCGCATGCCTGGGTTGCAGGTCAGATCCCCAGTAGGGGACATGCGAGAGGTAACCAAATGCTGATGTTTCTCTCCCTTTCTCCCTCCCTTCCCCTCTCTCTAAAAATAAATAAATAAAAATCTTAAAAAAATAAAAGATGGAAGAAAAATAAAAGTGAGCATTGATTTCTAAATCTCAATCACAAACACAAGATTATCAGGACCCTTGTCCTGTTTGATGGCCTCTAACTTTGTTTATAATCATTTTATAAAAAATACTTTTTAACAAAAATCCTCACCCGAGGATGTATTTTTATTGATTTTACAGAGACAGTGAGACAAGATAGTAAGAAGCTAGGAGAATTCTGGGGCAAGTGGAATGGGGAAACTGAGCCAAGAAAATTAAGCAAGACCAAACAGTTTGAGAAGCTTCCAGCTCGCTGGTGAATTTTAAGAGCTTATTTCCCCAGACCAAGGACACTTGAGCATGAATGGTTTGTATCTCTCCACCCAGACCAGAGAACACCTAGCCTCCCGGGCCATAAACCAAAGGAATTCCAATGCAAACGGAGAGATAGCCCTGGAATCCAGGAGCCAGCTTGGGAAGAAGCTGCCGACTTCCATTTCAGTTCCCCTCCCAAACAGCAGTCTGTGCTCCCCCTAGGAATCTCCGCCTCCCGGACTCCTACAGGCAGCTCGTTTCAAGAAGAAAGGGGAGCGGGGGTGGGGTGGGGGTGTGGGGGCGGGGGTGGGTGGAGGAGAGAACGAGAACTCGCTCCTTTAACGTCTGGTACTGAGTCCTTGCTCACAGGTAGCTGAGAAGTTCCTGTTACAGTTCATTCTCCTGTCAGTTCATCAGCAGGCACCCTTGCTTTATGGGCTTGGCTGACGTGAGCCTGCTCCACAGGTGGCTTTGCCCTTGGTGTGTAAACAAAATCCGGTCCAGAGTCTTAATCAAGGCCGTGAATTCTACCCTGAACGCCTTTTGGAAGACAGCCTTCCCCACCCTCCCCCTCCAAGGGAATGCCTATTAGCATGACTGTGTGTACAGTTTCTTTAAAGCAGAAGCTGTTGGAATGCTTATGGACTTCAGAGAATGATATCTTGTCCATAGCAACCAATGAAATAATGATGGGGTAAAAAGTGTTCAGAGACCACAAAGAATCTCAGGTATGGCAGGAATCCTGATAAACTTCCTGCCAAGTGGTTGTCAGTTCCAGTGCTCCAATGCTTAGCAACCAGAAGTTTATACACTCAGGGTGGTCCAGTCCATCCTTGGGAAGCTCTTTCAAAGAGTTTCTCCGCATTTCAGGCTGTACTCATTCCAGGCCCCCCATCAGAAGCAGGTAAATTGCACAGTCACAACGACATTTTTGAACCCTCCCCTATCCTTGTGAGCTCTGCCCTCTATTTCAGCGCCCTTTGCCAGGAAACCACATTCCTTTTCCTCTGAACACAGCAATTATCTCCCTGCTCTGTGCATTAAGAAAGCACTGCCCTGAATGGTTATTGTAAATTTTAAGATGGTTGCAGAGACTTAACAGGACAGTCCTAAAAATTTGTTTTTAAAGATTCTTTAAAAAAAAATTTTTTTTGAAGATTTTATTTATTTTTAGAAAGAGGGGGAGGGAGGGAGTAAGAGAGGAAGAGAAACACCAGTGTGTGTGGTTGCCTCTTGCACGCCCCCTACTGGGGACCCGGTCGGCAACCCAGGCATGTGCCCTGACTGGGAACTGAACCGGCGACCCTTTGGTTCACAGGTTGGCAGTCAATTCACTGAGCCACATCAGCCAGGGTGTGTTTTTAGAGATTCTTAGAGGGAGAAAGGGTTGACCACTTTTCCAAAGCTGAGGTCATAACTATGTCAGGACAGAGGAGGCCGGCCAGGCGCTGTGCACTGACCTACAGGAAATAAGTAAGAAGCGAGTCAGAGTGAAGCAGGCCTGGCTCTACTAGGAGACCTCACCCTTTAATACGATAATTAACAGAACGGCTGTCAATAAAGCTGGGGGCGTGAGATTATTGGCACATTTGATTGACAGGGCTGTCATTTAGGAGAAAATGCCAACTTGTTTCCCAGAGTGGCTGCACAGATTTATAGCACCCTCCACCCCTCTCCAATATGCAAGAGATTCAATGGATTCACATGCTCCCTAAATTCTTGATATTATTGGACTTTTAAATTGTTTTGCAATAAAGTGGTGTAAGTTGGAATCTTGTTGAAGTTTGATTTGTATTTTTCTCAGTTGCTTATGATTCTGAATATATATATATATATATATTTTTTTTTAAGTTTTAGTGGCTGTATGTGTTTCCTCCAACACAAAATTCCCAGCCACATCTTTTACCCAATTTTCTGTTGAGTTGTTCGCGGTCACTGGTTGGAGAGAGTTGGGTTCCTGAACAAATCCCGTGCCTCTGTCTGTGCTGTGAGTGTTTCCCGTCATTATCCTGTGGGACCAAAGCGCTGAGCTCAGTGAGCCCACGAACTCGCGAGAAACAGTAAACAGTCGTTGTTTTCTGTAGTAGTTTGTAATAAAACAACAGATAATTAAAATAATTTTAAAATCTATTTTAGCCATACCTTATGCCCAAATTTTCTTTCATAGTATTATTAAATTTTGTCTTGTTTCATTTTAGCTGGTCAATTTTCCAAGAGTTTTATCTATTTTGTTCACTTTTCAAAAGGCCAACCTTTTGGCTTTGCTGAAGTCACTATTTTTCTTTTACTTCCTGTTTTATTAATTCTGACTCTGTTTTTCTTTTCAGTGTTTGCTTTCTTCTGTGTAGTGTGGGGGCAGTGCTATGGCTTCTCTCTTCATTTCTTAAGATGGGCCATTTAACTCATTAATTTTGAGGTTTTCTTTTCTTTTTTTACATGAAGATTTAAGCATATAAATTATCCTCAAAACACTGCTTTTGTTTCATCACATGAATTTCGATGTCACGTTTATTATCATCCAATCCTATATATTTAGATAAGTCCTCTATGGTATGGATTTTATTCTTGTGTTTTGTCCCTTTCCCCACTTCCCCACCCACCTCAGCTGTGCGTGACACAGCCAGAAGGGGGCGCTACTGGCATCTGGTGGGGAGAGAGAGGTCCCGATGCGGCCAGACATTCCTGGATGGTTGCGACAGGCACCTTCACGCAGCCAGCAAAGCACTGTCTGGCCCAACACGTCGACAGTGCCGAGGTCGAGGAACACTGGGGGAGACCGATACCTAAACACAATGAACAAGTATTAGCACCCCGACTTCTCTTCTTCCCCTGCTGTGAACTAACTAGGCAGTCTCTTCAGAGACTACCGGATATGACTCCTGCTCCAGCTCCATCTCATGGAGCTCAGGGTGGTGTTTTGCAAGGATAGTGGAATGACTCGAAGGTAAAATTTTCATGATGCTGTTAGCTCAATCCACAGGGCTGTGTCCATACTTAATTCCTTTGATAATGTTTTCTGGTCAAGAGAAAAAAGAGACCGAAAGTTTAGGGTTACACGAAATATGGCCGACGGTATGTGTTTTACCTGATCCTTTTTTAATATTCCACACTATATGTGGCCGGGTGAAAGACACCACCCAGAACACCATCCCCTGACCTCAAAGAACAGGCATCTTTCGATAAGTCTCTGGCTTAAATGTGCCCGCACAGCACCAGGAACACAACAGATGCTTAAACATAGAGGGTGTCTCTTAAAACCGGCCGACTGGGCTTACACGTACCAGTGCTCATGGAGGTTTTGGAAACAGGTGGGAGAATACATTTGTAAAAGGAAAGGTTATCTGTGCACGGAAAGGTTCATTTTCAAAGCTGTGCAGACAGTCCAAAGCACCCATCTTCCCAGTACTCAGACCTGTTTTCTCTGAGTTTGTAATGAGATCGACATGTTGGACCTTGGAGTTAGAGTCAGAGGCCCTAGCCCTTGACCAAATTCTGGCCATAAGTAGCCAAGTGACCTCTATTCGTCTGTAAAAGGGAGGTGATCATCTTGGTTCTGCTAGTGTAGGGGTGACTGCCAAGCTCAGAATAGATTAGACTTGTGAAATGAAACATGAATGTAAGGGCTTAAGAGCAAATGCTATATAAAAAGTAAAATCCCAATATAGGTGGACGATAGCAAAGACTTTATTGGGAAGCAACCAGAGAAGCTTCCCACGGCTGGGAAGATAAGCAAGTAATCATGAAAAGAGAAGGATAATGGGCCCACCAGGTGGTTCAGAGGATATTTATTCCCCATGAACCTGGCTTGGGGGATGGGAGAAGTGGAGACCAGGACTGGGAGATTTTGCATCTCCATGGCAACTTGGCTAGCTTCATAGATAGTTTAAAAAGCTGTGGCAGCCACTTGAGGCAAGGGAGGTGGGAGTGACTTTCTGAAAGTATTGGCTTGTGACCTGGCCCTGGAGCTTACAGCAGAGAGGTGGTTCCCTGCAGGGAGCCACACCTGCCTGGACTAACAACGGCAGCTGGAGAAACTCGGAAGATATGGGGGAATGGGAAGATGTAGCCCATTGTGGGAGGAGTCGGAAGTGGGGTCCTGCTGGGAGATCCAGGCCGCGATTTAAAACTAGGCTCAGCAGCCATTCACCCTCTTGGCCAAGTGGGGAGTAGTGGTGAAGGATGAGGCATGCTGTCAGTGGTAAGGGATTTTTGCCGTGTGGCTAGGAGGGGAATGGGAGAGCCCTGAAGGAGGGATGATGTAGCAGCCACGGCGTTCTCCCTCCTCTCTCTCTCTCTCTCTCTGTGCCCGTGGTTTGGGAAGGAGAAGGGGAGTTGACCATGCAGTTTGAGACGAGAGCGGTGAGAAGGGAGAAGTGAGCAAGCAGCTATGCAGTTTACAGTGAGGAAGGAGGCCACGTGACCTGGGCTGATCGGAAAGGAGATGCCGCTGTGACCCTGCCTGCTCTACCCGACTCCGGAGCTGCGAAGGCCTTCCTTGCAAGATCCTGACCTGCTGCACCTGGATTTCACCTGGACTCTCACCTGACTCTCACCTGACTCTCAGGACTTGCGCCTTTTCTGAACTATTACTTGGAGGCTGCTAACGGCACATTCCAGATCCTGCACAGATAAGAAAATGGGAAACTTTTGAGGGTGTTTTTGGCTAGTGGCCTGGTGGGGAGCAGGGAAGTGCTGAGTCTAGTGGGAAAGGAGGGCTCAAGCTGAGGTGCTCTGAGACACCCCAAGGTTGGAATATTGTAAATAAAGATCTGTTCCTTCCAGCATTAATTGTTGGGTCATTCTCCAGGGTGCCACGTGGATGGGCCCCAGTCTGCTTGGTAATGAGCACATTAGAAAAAAGATCATAATAGTATAGTAAACACAGAGGAAGCCTATCATAATGAGTTGTGCTTTAGCTTACTTAGAGGGAAAGTGGTGATCATTTTTGCAAGGCTGACACAATGACTGGAGGTCAAGGAGACCTAAGACCTGAGCCATCACAGAGATAACAGCAAATAAAGATGAGGAAAATCGGCCGAAGTTGACTGCCTGTTACTATGCTTACTCACAGCACCTTTTAATCAAGAATAACCAGTACAAAGATGGTGACAGCGGGATGTTAGTGAAGGCTGGTTATTGTGGCAGTAACTGAAGAGGTGACAGGTTGAATATCAGAATGTTAGTTTGTGTGACAAGATTCCATGGTGCAATGATCAGCAGCAGCTAGGCCGGCGGCAGCTGGACACACAGCATGGGCTGCAGTAGCAGCTGGGCCAGCAGCAGGTGGTCCCACAGCAGGTGGCCCCACAGCAGGGAGGTTGACAAGAAGGGGAACAGCTCGAATGGGTCATGGTGTCAGGGATGGAGTATGAACTCCTGTTCAGTGGTAGATTTTCCAGAATCTTATGACTCCTCCTATGCTGGGCTTTTATACACGTACCTCCCAAAGTTTGGACCAATAAGCAGGACTTTCCTGGTTGTTGTTTATATTTGTTTTCCGTATTCACTGGGGGAGATGCAAAAAGGAAGTTGTTTCTTAAACGATATGAATCTTTAGAAAACAAGTGTTTAATGTGTTTCTTAATTGAGAATAATTCGTAGAAACGTTTCCAGATAAAAGGAAGGTGGTCACATCATCAGCATCGTTCCTGCTTTGATCATGTCCTGGTTGTATGATAAAGTCCCTGATGGCCTCCTAAGGGTCAGGACAGGTGTCCTCCCCAGTTTGTTTCTTCAGCTGACTTCGATTGGGACGTATCCCTGTGGTGTGTGGCATGATGCTGAGATGTTCACAGGGACAAACTGAAACCATGCTTGAGTCCAAGTCTGTTCCGCCACAAAAGCCCGATTCAAGACCAGGACAGATAGCCCTCTGGAGCATCCTATCCTGCCCGTGTCCCCAGTTCTATCGCAGACACTTGAGTGGAGGATGTTTGGCATAATCTCTTTCATATGCAGGGCAGAACCAAAGCAGGTGGGTAAAAGCAGGATCTGGGGCTGAAAATATCAGTCATTTTACTTCCTGGGTGACCACTAGTCCTGATTACCCAGGATGAAGAGGTTTCCTGGGACATGGGACTCCACAGTGGTACAACTAGGGCAGTTTGGGCGATCCAGGGTGAGTTGTCCTCTGGTCCTAACCTCGTTAACCAGCAGAGTCAGTGACCTCACATCACTGACTACACATGTACTCTGTTGTTTTCTTTTTCTTCCTTCTCTCTCTCCCTGTTTCCCTCCCCTTCTTCCTTATTCTCCTTTCCTTTCTCCTTCTCCTTCTCATTCCCCTCCTCCTCCTTCCCCTCCTCCTCTTCCTCCTTCTTCCTCCACCTTTTCTCCTTTTTCTCCTCCTCCACCACCTTTTCTTCATCCTCATTCCTCTTCTAGAAACCATGGGTTTCCACCACACTGAAGAACCTAATATTGGATTTGAGTGGAGAAAATCACAGGTTGTAGATGAGGTTTTGAATACACCATCCATATATTTTGGATTTTAGTGTGTTCGGGCAAGTTTTTATCAGCCAGATTTATATCTCTATGCCTAAGAGTTTTTTTTTCCTTGCAATAACCGAAAGGCATGCTGCCCGTGTGTGTCACACTGAGAAAAACACTCAACCAATACTTTTGGAGAGTCTGTTTACACAGAGTCAGCTCTCTCACTACTCAGTTGGGAAAATCCTAAAGTGCGTGCTTTATAGCATTTCTGATATTTTCTCTGAGGTACACACTTCAGCTGCCCCTGTGATGATGGCTTAACAGTGCTCCTTTCCTGCGTCACATCCACACTCCCCAACTGGTGAGACCTGCCCTTTGCAAATAAACTACAGACGCTTAAATCTTTTCTGCAGAGTCACTTCCGGGAGAAACTGAACTATGACCTTGCTTTACCTCCTCAGTTTCAATGTCCTCATCCCTAACATGGGAACATTCATACCTCCTTTGAAAATTTCTTCAAGAATTAAAGATATGTAGATCAGGCCTTTACTGCATATCCAGCAAATAGTAGGTCACCCAGAACATGTTAGTCTCTCATCTCAATCACCCAAACAGCCACCAAGGAACAGCAGCCAGCAATTTGGCCTCGGCAGTCTCTTCAGAGCCTTCCAGATACATGGCCTCAGAACTTAGCTTGTGTCCCAGATACCGGCCTGGCTGGCGCATCGGAGGTCCCACTACTGTCCCTGAGGAGGTGACCCAGGCTCCAAACGGTATCAAGCCTTACCTCCTTGAAGGTCCAGGCAGCACTGCTCGTTCAGGACCGAAGCACCAGCCTTCTGTCCAGCGCGACCACTAGGAATGCACGGCCTCTTCTTCTTTTCTTCTTTCTCATGTGCTTCCGATCCCCCTGGAACACAAAGTTTTCTTTCTCTCAAATGCTTCCTAGTTGACTGAGGACACCCGGGAGAGGGCTCTGTTTTCTTAGAGGGTTCAGGTGTAATGTCATACGTGCCCACTGCCTAGTTCCTCACTTCCCAACTTTGTTCTTACCACAGTCTCTTAATAGTTTTTTATTTACTCTTTCAAATAGATTTTATTTACTTATTTGAGAGGGAGGAGAGGGAGAAAAAGAAGATGAGAACCATAGACATGTGAGAGAAACATTCATTCGTTGGCTCCCCTTTGCATCTTGACCAGGGACTGACCCTGCAGCCCAAGCATGTTCCCCAACCCGGAATCCTTCGCTTTGACAGGGGGCCCCCAACCGAGCCACACAGTCAGGGTTGTTATTTATTTGTCAGTAAGTTTAAACCCTGGAGGGGTACAGCATTACACGGATTCTGTGGCCAATGGCCTTAGCAGGAAGGTTGCTTCGGAATTTAGCATGAACCGTCACTGTTTCCATGAGCATGAGTTACCTTCCCACGGATGACTCTGGTTTTGTTTGGTTTACCACCAGGAGTCACTGTGCTGTTCTTTGCTTTGTACACATAAGCACATCTTTTTCCTAGATAGAACTCAGTTTCATCTCGAGCATGAACACTTTCAATTTTAAGAAGAGCTGTGTGTTCCCTCTGGTTCTGGAGACCCCGTTTATAGCCAGTAAAAATAGACTTGGACCACAGCCTTCCAGACATATTTGTTGTTGCAGAAGTCCTATTCCTGGCAGGCCCCAAAGTTCAGCAGCAGGAATTCAACTCACCCATTCTCTTAATATTTTGATCAGAATGGCAAATTGCCTTAAAACTGGGGAACATACAGTGTTCTGCAGGGAGTGACTTACTCCCTTCTACTCTAGTCAATAGGTACCAGGAGGAGGCGGCCACACAACAATTGGATTTACATGATGGCAAAGAAGAAGTCTCTTTGGATGAGCCCTTCCTCATGAGGACACTCTGGATGCTCCCCAGTATTGGATGCCCTTGTGAGCATGAGTGGCAGGAGAGCACGAGAGACAGGAAAGGATCCTGCACACGGTAGGGCTCTAAAATGCAGCCCTTGCTGCCCTAACATGTAGCTGAGGTGTGGGACACTGATTTGGGAAGAAATTTGTAAACAGGTGTTATCTGCACATATGTACAAGAGAATATCACTTCCATGGTCTAAGACACTCAAACGAACAACTTGCTGGTGCTCAGCCCCAGGATTGTTTTCTAATTTGTCTTGAAATAGAAACTTAAGTGCCACTGAGCAGAGGTATAAGACACGGTCTGGGCTCTGAGTCTGAGTTCATCCATATCAGCTATATAACATCACCCCGTGAAATGTGCAACATGAAGGAAGGAGGTAATTATTTGTGGGAGATGATATGAGGCTCAGAATGGATAATGCATATGATATGCAACATGTGTATAAATCTTTACATCAGGAGTGCTGTACATGAAAACAAAACACAGTATGGAATGCACAAGGGTACAGAATTTATTAAGAAATATAGGAAAGACTTCCTGCATCCAGGGAGCCAACTCAAAGTGCCCATGAAAAGAAGAAAGCAGGATTACAAGAACCATGAGTACACTGAAAAAGAAAACATGACTGTGAAGACTTTCAAAAGATGCAGAAAACCTAAGTAACAGTTATAAGAATTTGTTTTTCTGAGGTACATAGAGGGAGAGGCTGAAGACCCTGATGAGAGAGCCAAAGCAAAGACCATGACTGCACATCGAGGATACGCAGAGCTGGCACATGACCCACATCCAGTGGAGGAAGAGGACCAGGAGAAGCCCTCTGCACTCCATCAAACTGATGCAAAGTTTTTATCGGCCAAATGAAGAATGGAAGTTATGGTCAAACATGCTGGCTGTCAGCAGAGTCTAGGTAGTGAGTATGTTTCCAAAATGGCGAGTCAGTTAACAGGTGGTATGTGAAGATGGCGGTTCTTTGGAGAGGCAATCAGCAGCAGCAAGGGCGGCAGCAAGGCTGGCAGCAGGTGGTCCTACAGCAGGTGGTCTGACAGCAGGTTGGGCGACAGCATGGCTGGCAGCAGCTGGACACACAGCAAGGGCGGCAGCAAGGCTGGCAGCAGCTGGACACACAGCAAGGGCGGCAGCAGGGCTGGCAGCAGCTGGACACGCAGCAAGGGCGGCAGCAAGGCTGGCAGCAGGTGGTCCTACAGCAGGTGGTCTGACAGCAGGTTGGGCGACAGCATGGCTGGCAGCAGCTGGACACACAGCAAGGGCGGCAGCAAGGGCGGCAGCAAGGCTGGCAGCAAGGCTGGCAGCAGGTGGTCTGACAGCAGGTTGGGCGGCAGCATGGCTGGCAGCAGCTGGACACACAGCAAGGGCGGCAGCATGGCTGGCAGCAGCTGGACACACAGCAAGGGCGGCAGCATGGCTGGCAGCAAGGCTGGCAGCAGGTGGTCCTACAGCAGGTGGTCCTGCAGCAGGTGGGCTGGCAGCAAGGGGAGCAACACATGGTGTCAGGGGTGGAGGGTGGGTTTCTGCTCAGAGGTGAGTTTCTCAGATTCTGATGATTCCCCATTTCTGAGGCTTTTTATACACCAGACCCCCTTCCTCTACCCCTACCCCCTCCAATTTGGACCAATGATGGGGATTTTCCTTGTTGTTGTTTATATTGTTTTCCATAGTCACTGGGAATTATAGAAAAGGAAGTTATTCATTAAATGTTATGAATATGTAGAAAATAAGCGTTTAATGTGTTTCTTAATTGAGAATAATTCACGGAAATTTTTTCAGATATGAGGAAGATGGTCACATTGTCAGCATCGTTCCTGCTTTGTTCATAACCTGGTCACCTGGTGCAGTCTCAGAGTTCCTGATGGCCTCTTTAGGCTCAGTACACTTTCACTTCTTAGTGTTGTTTGATTGAAGATTATTTCTGGCATGATGGGCAGGATGCTGACATGTTTGAACTGACAAAATGAATCCATGCTTGAGCCCAACTTTGTGTTGGGGAGGAAAAATTTCTCCTTTACCCTTCTAGGTTCTTTTTGCTGGTCTAAGAATCAAATGGACAAAAACTGATTAACAGGGAAAAACTAGCAACAGTTTAATAACATGTGGACCTCCTGTCCACATGGGAGAGACTCGGGAACTAAGTCACACCCCCAGAATGGCATATGCCTTCGCTTTAAATGCCATCGTCAGCTGAAGACCAAAGAAGACATTGCGGGTAGGGAGTTAGCTATGGGAGGTTACCAGGAAAAACAGGGTAAACAAGGATAAAGTTGTCACACAGAGGCAAGTCCTTGATTCTCCATTGATAAGAGTTTCTAGAGACTGAGTCATGCCCTCTCCCCGGTACAGTGTGGGAGATGCTCTTATAGATGGGGATTTTTCTTATACACGTAAGTGTCTCTTACGAAAGGGTAACTTCCAGTTGGTTTTCCGAGCTCCTCCTCTGCCGTATCTCAAAAATAACCAGCTAAAATATTCCTTATTCCCAAGAGACATATTTTGGGGTGGCAGATTCTGCTCCCTTATACTCCTGCCTTGGAAACTTCCCCAGGAAGTTTCACAATCCAAAAGCTAAGTTGATCGATCCTTTAAAACTCATCGAATCAGGTCTCTCAGTCCTGAGATTAGGTCAGTTCAGTTCAATAGTTGTGACTCATTTCAGGAGGCAGGTGATACTGGTGGGCTTCCAAAGCTAGAACTATATTGTGTGAAAAACCAGTTATTTAATAAAGCATTTTTATGCAAAAAAGAGAAAACCAAAGTTTAATGTTTGGAGCAAACCCTAAACCCAGCCTGAGTCCAGAGGGCAGCCATTTAAGAGAAAAGAATATTTTTAGACGGAGGGGTCAGAGCACCTTTTGCAGTTTGAATGTCTCGTATGATGTCGTCAGGTGTTTAGGTAAGCTTTCGGAGTGGCCCGCATAGCTATAGTCCTGAAGAAAATTGTCTAAACCTGAACTATCGTGGCAATTTCTCTGAAGCTCACATCAAGTTATTTACCTTTGTAGCACTTCAGAAAAAAGTTTTAGTTCTGAATGATTACAAATCACAAAGGATTGGAGAAGATTGGGAACATTAGTTTGGAGGGTCATAACCAAACATAAGGAAACTAGAAGAATTCAGAAAAACAAAACCTTAAAAACAATGAACAGCACTAGAATCTAATCTCACCAAGTGCGTGTTACAGTTTCTACTGAAACAAAATTTTCTCCTCTACACTTACCCCCATTTTTACCAAAAGTAATTGTAGTAAAACTAATTTGTTTTCTTAAGAAACCTAGTCTTATTAAGTTTGGCCTGCTTATTTACATAAGAGTGGAAAGAATACTGATGGGTCATATGGGCTCTTTATTTATTTATTTTTAAAAAATTTTATTTTAATCATTGTTCAAGTACAGTTTCCTCCCCTTTCCTCCCAATTATTTATTTATTTTTAAATTTTATTAATTTTTTTGGTGCCCTGGCTAGTGTGGCTAAGTGGGTTGGGGTGTCGTCTCATACACCTAAAGGTCTCTGGTTTGATTCCCAGTTGGCGCACACACCTGGGTGGCAGGCCAGGTCCCCAGTAGGGGGTATGTGAGAAGCAACCATGCATTGATGTTTCTCTCCCTTTCTCCTTCCCTTCCCCCCCTCTAAAAATAAATAAATAAAATCTTTTTTTAAAAAAGGAAAATTTTGGGGGCAACTTTGGTTAATAAAATTATATAGGTTTATTCTGTAATACGTCATCTATATATTGCATGTGTGTTCAACACCCAAAGTCAAGTCTCCTTCCATCACCATCTATTTTACCCCCTTTACCCTTTACTACCTCCCTCCAACCCCATCCCTCTAGTAACCTCCACACCGTTGTTTGTGTCTATGAGTTTTTGTTTGTCTGCCTTATTTGTTCATCTGTTGCTTTCAGTTTTATATCCCACGTGAGTAAAATTACATGGTTTGACTTTTTCCATCTGACTTATTTTACTTAGCAGGATATTCGTAAGGTCCACCCATGCTGTCACAAATGGCGGTAGTTCATCTTTTCTCAGGGCTGCGTAGTGTTCGTTGTATGGATGTACCACATCTTCATCCAGTCGTCTGTTGAAGAACACGTCAGTTGTGTCCATGTCTTGGCCACCATGAATAATGCTTCACTGAACATAGAGGTGCATATATCTTTAGAAATAAATATTTTCGTTTTTGGGGGGAAGACACCAAGAAGGAGGATTGCGGAGTCATGTGGTAACACTACTCCTGATGCTTTTGAGGAACCTCCATACTGCTTTCCTGGCGGCTGTGCCAGTTTACATCGCCAGTACCAGCGTCCGAGGGTCTTTTTCTCTGCCTGCTCTCCGAACTTGCTATCACTTGTTGATAATAGCCATTCTAAAGGTGTGAGGTGGTATCTTGTTGTGGTTTTGAGTAGACCTTTGCTACTTTTCATATGGAATCTTCAGACTGAATTTTAATAGCCTCTTGAGGCTAAGAAGCCAAGCCAGACACTGGCAGTCAGCTTTGCCTACAATACCTATAGCTCTGGGTAAAATTTCACTCTTCTCGAGGTCACCAAAATATCCCGAGGTACTTCCCACAACAAACTAGCACAAGTTTCTTTTCTCTTCTTCAGACTTTCATGAATATAAGATCTATTTTACTGTAGAACTTAGCAACATCAGCATACATTTTTTCTTTTTTATTAAGTTAAGAACTTTGACTTAAAGGAAGCATTACGGCTTCTCTTTGGCATATCAGAATTGCCAGCATCACTGCGGTTGAGCCTCAGGGCCCTTATGGGTAAACATGGGCAACTTGAACACAAGTACTGCGATAGCAAGACAGTTGATCTGACAACTGAGACAGCTACTAAGTGACTCACCAGTTGGAGTGGCAGACAGAGTGCAGACACGCTGGACAAAGGGATGACTCACCGCCCAGGTGGGATGAAGCAGAACAGCACGAAGTTTCATCCTGCTACTCAGAATGGTGTGCAATTTAGAACTTACAAATGGCGTTCTGGAATTTTCCCTTCACTATTTTTGGACCACGGTTGACTATGGGTAACTAAAACTACAGGAAGCAAAACCTCCAATTGGAGGGAAGACTACCATATACTGAAAAGCGTATAAAACATACATGCTTAATATAAGATAAATACTTATGAAGCAGACATCTATGCATCCCGACACCCAAGTCAAGAAACAGCGTCGCTGTCTCCAACGGGGCCCTCGACGTGTCTTCTCTCCACCCCATCTCTCTCCCTCCACCCTACAGGTAATCACTGTCCTGATTTTTAAAGTGACCTTTTGTTGAGTTTTTATAAGTTTTAAAAAAGATTTTATTTATTTATTTTTAGAGAGAGAGGAAGGGAGAGAGAAAGAGAGGGAGAAAACATTGATGTGTGGTTGCTTCTTGAGCGCCCCCAACAGGAGACCTGGCCTGCACCCAGGCATGTGCCCTGACTGAGAATTAAACCAGCGACCCTTTGTTTCACAGGCCAGCATTCAATCCACTGAGCTACACCAACCAGGGCAATTTTCTTTATAATTTTATCACCTAGGTATTCATCCAAAACAATACAGTTTAGTTTCACATTTTTGAGTTTTATATAAGTGGAATCTTTTTTTTTAAAAATATTTTATTTATTTATTTTTAGAGAGGAGAGGGAGAGAGAGAGAGAAACATCAATGTGCGGTTGCTGGGGGCCATGGCCTGCAACCTAGGCATGTGCCCTGACTGGGAATCGAACCTGCGATGCCTGGTTCGCAGCCCGCGCTCAATCCACTGAGCTACGCCAGCCAGGGCTATAAGTGGAATCTTAATATGGGTATTATGTGTTTCTATTCTTTCACTCAATATGATGGAAGAGTGTGGCAGGCAGCCTCCAGATGGCCTTTAGATGGTGTTCACGGTCTTACGTAATTCCCTCCCCTTGAATAACTCGCTTCTAACCAACAGCATATGGCCACATCAAGTGGTTAAGTTTCAAAAGGTTGGGACTTTTTTCAACTCACAGCCAACTTTCCCTGTCCCTCACGGGTTCTGGTGAAGCAGGCGGCTGTCTGGGAGAGGGAGACCTGTGCTGCCAACTCCTGTGCAGACCAGCACGGGACCGGGACTCTCACTCTAATGGCCCTCGAGGAACTGGATCCTGTCACCAGCTACGCAAGTGAACCTGGAGGGGTTTCTTCTCCAGTTAAGACTCTAGACCTCAGTTGCAGCCCGATGAATCATTACAAAATAGAGACCCCAGCTGAGCTGTACTTGGATTCCTGATCCACCAAAACTGTGAGAGAGTAAACAAGTGTCATTTTTTTAAAAGATTTTATTTATTTATTTTTAGAGAGGGAAGGGAGGGAGAAGGAGAGAGAGAGAGAAACATCAGTGTGCGGTTGCTGGGTGCTGCGGCCTGCAACCCAGGCATGTGCTCTGATTGGGAATCGAACCTGTGATGCTTTGGTTCGCAGTCCGCACTCAATCCACTGAGCTATGCCAGCCAGGGCTACAAGTGTCATTTTGAGCTGCTAAAATCTGAGGCAATATTACATAATGACAGATAACTAGCACAGATTTATCTAGAGCCACACGACACAGAGACGAGGATGAAAAGAGCAAAGGGTGCACAGCGGTTAATACGCTAGAATAGATCTAGTCATAAGGCCAGGAAACCCACCAGCTGATTAAGCTCCCTAGGAGGACTCAGGGGGTACAGTACATATATGATAAAGTAACAAGGAATGAACAGGTAAGGAGGTCGGCAGCATCATTCAACAATATGGTACTCCATTGTCTAAAGTTGGAGCTTGTGGTACGAAATATTGTCATAGAACTGAGCTCCCGAGGAGCTATGGGGATGATAACATCCTTGACATAGCAGAGGCCAGGTGGCAGCATTGTCTGTAAGAAATAATGTGGGTATAAATATGTGATGGGCGGCAATTTTGGAATGACAACTGAGGCAAAGTGATGCATGACCCACAGGCTGAGGCCAGTGATCCCAGTGGAAAATCATGATCCCTCACCCAGTTTCCACGACTACAACCCACTGACCCATTGAAAGAGAGGCCAGTCCTGCAAAACTAAAGACCACAACAGGTGCACGTACGAGTGATCTCTCCAGTCCTTTCCCAAAGGGATCCACAGCCATTTCCAAAGAGGAAACGGGAACACCCCGGTCAGATGTTCTTAGTTACTGGGTCTGAGTTGACACTGACAGTCAGCAACCATTCATAATATACTAAGAACTGTTTTCAAGGGCACTGGTAACGAGATTGGAACACCGGTGTCTTAGATTGGGTGCCCTCAGGAACAGACCACAGAACTGGGGCTTGAAATCTAGGAGTTTATTTGGAAGATAATCCTAAAAGGCACTGTAAGGAACCTGGGAAGTGATCTGGGGAAGGGACAGAAAGGCCAGTCTAGAATGATTTAATGAGGAGATTACTCCTGTACGTAGCTGGGGTTGATGCCACTGAGGCCCTCGGGAGACTGGCTCAACTTGTCCCCACTGGAGGGGAAAGAAGCTAGAGCATCGATCTGCCCCGCCCACCCACTGGTTGGGAGCACCGGTCTTAGAGACATTGACTGCTGACTCCGGCCAGCCCGAGGCTCGCTCCACATCCAGAGAAAGTCCACAGGCAGAGGGATCAGAGTGTTTGCTCTAAGAAACCACCTTCCTAAATTAGAAAAAGAATAACCCCAGCATAGAGGTAGAAACCCTGCAAACCCCTGCTACAGTCTGCTCTCTGCAGAGAAAAGTGACAGAACAACGGACAGCCGAAGATGACGAGTCAAGAGGAAATCATGAAACACGAGGCTATTGCTTTGTATGCCTGGAAAATTAAGATTTATTTAAGACTTAGGGACATCTCCATCTGAGAAAAATCTGGCAAGGAGGAAATATATCAATTGGGATGACTTGTTGGTCCAAAGCTTTCAAGACAAAATTCAAACTTTGTGTTCTTTTAGGAGACAGATAGTAATATGGTGGTGGTGGGGCAGCATATCTGGAGGCCAAAGTCAACTTAAGAATCAGTCAGAACTGAAGTTTTTCATTGGCCTGTGATGACTCATTTCAGCTGGACGACATTAAGAGATTGGTTGATGAAAACCAGGTAGGTGCAGGTCAGGGCAATCAGCAGCAGGAACCGCTAGAACAGACTGGGCGGCAGCAGGTGGTCTGGCAGCAGGTGGGGCGGCAGCAGCTAGAGATGCAGCAGGTGGGCCTGCAGCAGCTGGAGCCACAGCAGCTGGAGCCACAGCAAGAGGGGCGGCAGCAGCTGGACACACAGCAGGTGGGGCGGCAGCAGGGAGTCTGGCAGCAGCTGGGGCGGCAGCAGCTAGAGATGCAACAGGTAGGCCTGCAGCAGCTGGAGCCACAGCAGCTGGAGCCGCAGCAAGAGGGGCGGCAGCAGCTGGACACACAGCAGGTGGGGCGGCAGCAGCTAGAGGTACAACAGGTAGGCCTGCAGCAGCTGGAGCCACAGCAAGAGGGGCGGCAGCAGCTGGACACACAGCAGGTGGGGCGGCAGCAGGTGGTCTGGCAGCAGCTGGGGCGGCAGCAGCTGGAGATACAACAGGTAGGCCTGCAGCAGCTGGAGCCACAGCAAGAGGGGCGGCAGCAGCTGGACACACAGCAGGTGGGGCGGCAGCAGGTGGTCTGGCAGCAGCTGGGGCGGCAGCAGGTCTCCTGGCCACAGCCCTGGTCAGAGCAGACGGATCCACAACAGGAGTTGACCATGGTGTCTGAGAGTGGAGGTTCTGGGTGAGTTTCCAGGAAGGTGTGTTTGGAAGATTTGGAAGTCTGCTTGTCCAGGTCCCCTTTTATACCCTGCCAGGGGGCTGCTGTCATCAGACCCAGTGCTCTGGCCTTGTCATTGTTTGTCCTAATTAACAAGCGATTATCAAATTAGCTAAGTTTGTTTTCCTGGTTAGCCCTTTCAAGATGGATGGAAAACATTACTACCTTTTCCTGATGTGTTAGAATTCATCAGTTCAGCTCTCCCTGAATCACCTCTTACGTGTCTGTCTTGCTTCAGCTTCCTCAGAGAGAGCTGTCACGTGATTTCTGCCTTTGGACAATGTATGTCTCAGTCTTGTGTTGCACAGCAGAGCATGTCTCCCAGTGGGTGATGAATAAAAGTTCTAAAAAGCCACATTCTTTTTGGTGACTTGGGAGGATAAAGCTGTGTTTAGTCTGGTGGCTCATTCATTGTGGGTCAGGTGGGTGGAGAAGTCTTGAATGTAAAACAGGGTGTCGCTGGCAGGAGAATAAGACTCTTAGCACTCTTCCCTCCCCATTGCACATCACGACCGATCTTCTGGACTTTCAGGTGGGAGACTAGTAAGTGTTATGAGGAGGAAACTAAGCCACGACGTTTTGATGTTTCTTCTTTTCCCTCAGCTTTACTGAGGTAACTTAATACCCCAAAATGCACTTGTCTAATGTGTACATTTTGATGAGTTTGGACTTGCGCATGCTCCATAATACCCTTTCCATCATTAAGGTAACAAATATATCTATTGCCTCCAAAAGATTCTTTTCTGTCTCCTTGCTTTTTTTTGTTTTGTAGTAAGAACATTAATATAAGATTTACTTACTTAACAAAAGATCATTAGAGGCTACTAAGAACAATGATATGATACCAAATTGGACAGGCTAGAAGAAACGGACAAACAAACATACAACCTACCTGGCTAGATGAACATGAACAAGGTAGAAAACAGATCATCAGGAAAGACCAATTTCTAGTAAGATGAATGAATTGCAATAAATTATCCCAACTGACAAAAGTTCAGAAGCAGACAGCTTCATTGGTGGGTTCTACCAAGCAGTTCAAGAAAAATTTGTTAACAACTTTTCTCAAATTCTTTCAAAGCATAGAATAAAAGGGGATAACCAAAACCTTTTTTATGAGGCCACTGCTCCCCTGATATCAAAACTAGACAAGGACACTGCAATAACAGAAAATTGGAGCCCAATACCTCCAATGAAATTAGATACAAATTTCTCAACAAATTATTGTCAAACAGAATTCAACAATACGTTAAAAGGATCATACGCCATGATCAAGTGGGATTCGAGAATGGTTCAACACCTGCAAATCAATCAATGTGATATATAACATTTACCAAATGCATAGGAATCATATCATAATCCAAAGAGACGCAGGAAATACATTGGACAAAATTGGACATCCATGTATGCTAAAAAGTCTCAAAAGTGGGTCTAGAGGTGATGTACCTCAACATGTAAAGGCCACATTTAATAGCACAGAGCTAACACCACATCTAATGGTGAAAAACAGAAACTTCTTCTCTAAAATCAAGAACGAGATATGAATGCCCACTCTTAACCACTTTCAATCACAGTGTGGGAAGTCCTAGCCACAGCAATTGGGTAGAAAAAGAAATAAAGACAATCAAATCAGAATAGAAGAGGTAAAACTGACTCCAGTTGTAGACGACATAATATTACATGTAAAATGATCTAGAGACTCCACCAAAAATTGTTAGAACCAATCAACAAATTTAGGAAAGTTGTAGGATACAAAATCAATATATAAAAATCTGTTGTATTTGTATACACTAATAACAAACTTTTAGAAAAAAATTAGAATTCCACTGACAATCTCATCAAAGAGACTAAAACACTTGGGAATAAACTTAACCAAGGAGAAAAATATCTGTACACTGAAAACTAAAAGACATCCATGAAAAAAAATTTAAAAACACAAACAATGGAAAGATATTCTGCACTCATGGGTCAGAAAAATTTATATTGTTAAAATGTCCATACTACTTAAAGCAATCTACAAATTCAATGAAATCCCTGTGAAAATTCCAATGGCATTTTTTTTTTACAGAAATAGAAAAAAGCCCTAAAAGGTATATGGAATGACAAGAGATCCCAAATAGCAAAAGCAATCTTGAGAAAGAAGAGCAAAGCTGGAGGCATCATGCACCCTGATTTCAAACTATATAACAAAGCTACAGTAATCAAACAATATGGCATTGGCACAAAAACAGACACATAGATCAACAGAACAGAATAGAGAGCCCAGGAAGAAACCCATACGTATATGGTCAATTAATTTATGATACACTATGGGAAAACACAGTCACTTCAATAAATGGCACTGGGAAAATGATGCAGCTACATGCAAAAGAATAAGAATGGGCCACTACCTTACACCATACACAAAAATTAACTCAAAATGGATTAAATACTTGTATAAGCCCTGAAACTATAAAATTCCTAGAAGAAAACATAGGCAGTAAGATCACTCACATAGATGTTGGCAATAATTTTTTGGAGTTGACACAAAACAAAGCCAAAATATCAAACAAGTGAAACCATCTCAAATTAAAAAGCTTCTACACAGCAAAGAAAAGCATCTCCCAAATAAAAAAAGTCAAACTTCTGGATGAGAGCAAGTGTTTGCAAATTGTGTAGTTGATAAGGAATTAATTTCCAAAATATATTCAGAATTTATGCAACTCAACAGCAAAACAAACAAACAATCTGATTAAATAATGGGCAGAGGGTCTGAATAGTCACTTGGCAGAGAAGGCATATAGATGGCCAATAAGTACATGAAAAGGTGCTCGGCATCACTAGTCACCAGGGAAATCCAAAACAAAACCACAATGAGGTATCGCCTCACACCTGTTACAGTGATACTAATCAAAGAAAGAAGACTGAAAAGGTGCTGGTGAGGGTGTGGAGAAAAGGGAACCCTATCCCCTGTTGGTGGGATTATAAATGGACCCGACCACTGTGGAACACAGAATGGAGGTTCCTCAAAACTTTAAAATAGAACTGCCTTATGGTCCAGCGATCCCACTTCTGGGTATTCACCTGAAGAACACAAAAACACTAACTGAAATAAATATATACACTGTACACTGTGGCATTACTTATAATAGCCAAGACATGGAAAAACCCTAAGTGTCCACTGATGAATGAACGGATGAAGGAAATGTGATATATAGCTATATCTATCTACATATGTAAGTATAATATGTAGATGTAATATATATCTATATATCTATAATAAAATATTATTCCATTATAAAAAAAGAGAATCTTCCTATTTATGTCACCACGGGTGGGCCTTGAGAGTATCACACTAAATGAAATAAGTCAGACAGAAAAAGACAAATACTATATGATCTCACTTCTACGATCAGTGTAAAAAACTGACCCCAAAGATACAGAGGGCACATTGGTGGTAGCTAGAAATGGGGAGCAGGGGTGGGAAAAGTAGGTGAAGGGGGTCAAAAGACACAAACTCCCAGTTATAAAATAAATTAGTCATGGGCATGCAATGCACAGTATGGTGACCATAGTTGGCAATCCTGAACTGCGTATCTAAAAGATGATAACAGAGTATATCCTAAAAGTCCTCAACAAAAGAAAAGAATGTTTGTAACTATGAATGATGAGAGATGTTAACTGGACTTACTGTCGTAGTCATTATTTTGTGATATATATAAATAGTAAATCAATATGTTCTATACCTGAAACTAATAAAATGTTATATGTTAATTATACTTCAATTAAAAAAACCCCCTAGTTACGTCCCAGTAGAATTCAGAAGGCTCACAATGTCAGGGAGGGCAGGAGACCCTGATGGTAGTAAAATGTTGAAACACTGCTCCATTCTTTCTACACTGTGGACCCGACACTTTCCCTATGACTCGACGATTACGTTCCTACAGATGCACCCAAAAGACTGAGAGAAAGGGGTGCAAAAGAATTTTAGGAGAGTATGGCCGGCAATTTCCCCACATTTGCTGAAACCTGCATTTACAAATTCACATATACCTTGGCCATCATCTTATCTCGTCAGTTTGCCTCAGTTGATAAAAGAAGTGTGTGCAAGCTGGGATGTCTCACCTGAGATACGGGCACAGCTGGGAAACAGAGAGGGAACGTGTATGAACTGAAACCAGTGGCCCGCACGAGCCTCTGTTCTACCATCTGGGGGCTGATCTGGGTGCGAAAAACAGTGGGCCAACCGTCCTCCACCCAAGCGTCTCTGGTAGCACTGGGAAACACGTTTCTGGTGGTAAATCTGTGAATCCGACTTTCTGGGAGCGCAACTGAGACTCAAGAAGATTTCCATTCAATACTGAATGCAACAACTCCTGAATCTCTCAGAGAATCCCCAGGCCAAACATGGACAAAGTTACAAGGCCAGGAAAACTGTTCTGACCTTCCCCAACCCAGCAGGAAACACCACGTGACTAAAACATTGCTGGGGATGATTCCTGACTGTCTCATTTCTGAAGAGGTCTTTAATATTACTAATTAAGGAAAAGATCAAACAGTTTTTACATAAGCCTCAAACACAAAGGGAGCAAATTTCTCCTTGGCAATTCCCTGGTAATTACCAAAAAACAAACAATGAGGAAAGTCCTGCTTATTGGTCCCAATATTGGGGGCCCAGAGTATAAAAGCCATAAAACAGAGGGGTTCGTCAGAATCACAGAAACTCACCTCTGAACAGGAACCCACCCTATACACCTGACAAAATGTGCTGCTCCCCTTGCTGCCAGCCCACCTGCTGCGGGTCCAACTGTTGTGGGACCTGCTGCTGCCAGCCTTGCTGCCGCCCAACCTGCTGTCAGACCACCTGCTGCAGGACCACCTGCTGCCAGCCTTGCTGCCGCCCTTGCTGTGTGTCTAGCTGCTGCCAGCCTTGCTGCTGTAGCACCCCTTGCTGCCAGCCCAGCTGCTGTGGGTCCAGCTGCTGTGGGTCCAGCTGCTGCCAGCCAGTTTCCTGTTGTCCCGTGTATGTCCACAGAACCTGCTACTACCCCACCTGCTGCTGTGTGCCTGGGTGCATAACCTACGGCTGTGGGTCTGGCTGTGGGTCTGGCTGCGGCCAGTCTTGCTGCTGCTGATCACCTTGCTGGAGAACTACCATCTGCGTAAACAAACACCTTCTGTTAACTGACTTGCCATTGTGGAAACAAGTTAACCTTCCAGACTTTGATGACAACCGGCATGTGGGACCATAATTTCTGTGACTCATCTGTCTGTTTAAAGAATCAGCTTGATGGAGTGATTGGAACTTCCCTCAGTCCTCTTCCTACTGTGTGTGTGGATCTTGTCCCAGCTTTGTGTACCCTCAATATGCTGGTGTGGCCTTGGCTTTGGTTCTGAAGTCAAACAATGGCTCCCCCTTAAGCAACTTAGTCAAACAATCTCTGTAACTTATTACTAGGTTTCTATAACTGAATAATAATCTTCATAATCATTATTCCTTACAGTGTACTCATGATTGTTGTATAAGGCTTTCTTCTTTCAGCATCACTTGGAATTGTCTTACTAGATGCAGGTCTCTTCTCTATGTGTTTCTTAATAAAGTCTATGTCATAACTCATCCAGATTGTGCTTGCTTTATTGTACAGCATTCCTGATATAGGGCTTTAGATACATATTGCATAATATATGCATCATTCACTCTGGGCATCATAATAGCCCACGATAATTATTACCTACAATTTCAGAAAAAAAATTCATTGTGTAATGTCACACACTAATAATGAACAGACTCAGATCCAGGACTGGGTCTTTCATTTCTGCTCAAAGTCACTTACATTTACATGTCAAAATGTAGAAGTCTGAGCCTTGGGTGACTGTGTCCTTGGCAAGCTATGGTTGCTGTCATCGCTCAGGTAAGGTTGTCACTGGGCACAAACACACCAGAGACACTCCAGTAAATCCCCACATTCCAGATGTACTTCTCCCCGCTCTCTGCCTCTTCACCGTACCCACCCCTCACCGAACAGTAACTGCTTCCTCTGCCTGCTCCTCTGCTGACCTGAGGAGTCCGAACTGACCAGATCACAGCTGTAGAGTTAGACTATGTCCCCTGACAAAGAAAGCACCTTTCATAGGAGTAGAACTACCAACCCAGGAGAGCCTAAAGGGATGACGGGATAGGAAGCCCAGAATCCCAGGTATGTTGCAGGGGATTAAAGTGAGATGGCCATCTCTGCTTTCACCCACGGTTTCTGATTCCATGTACTGACTTTTATGGATATATAAATATAGTACTACACGTATGTAAAGCAAATAATGGTCATTGGATCAAAATATATGTCACATTTAGAAGATAATAAACCAATTCTGCAAGTTGATGCCTCTGCATTGGTGTCTTTGCTGTACCTCTAAAACCCCATCCCACTTTTTACCAGGCCAGCAATTTCTCTGTCACGTGGTGTATGGTAGACCCACAGTTACGTGCCTATGGTTGACCTTGTTTATCATGGAGTGTGTTCCTTGGGCCAAAATGGTGCTATCCAGGATTCTAGGGTAGTGATACTGTAAGCTGGTGGATAGCCCTGCAGATGGGGAAGGCGACTCCACTCTCCAAACACGTAATCATAACAAGGAAGGATTTCTGTCTTTACAGAAGTGGTACAGCGTAGAACGTTGGCTCCGTGCTGGTGTCGGTTTTCATGATGGGTATTATAGATAAGGGTTCAGCACCATTCTCATGACAACGTAAGACCCAAGTCAGCACCAGTGTTTATGACGACAGCACATACAGCAGAGGAAGCCACGGGAAAGGGAGTCCTTGCTGTCGATCCGTGAGACTCTGTCCTGCCACCATGGCGGCTTTGTTCATGCTCCCTTTTGCAAGTATTGGTGTGCCTGAGGAGGGGGACGGGTTGGGTTACCTCGAACACAAAGTTCTGCAGTGTCTCCTAAGCGGTGGGTACTCTCTGGGGGGGTTGAGGTGTGACACAATGTGGGAACACTTTCTGCCCACAGACCATCCATATCGACGTGACTCTTCTCCAAACGTCGTTGCATTCTCACCTTGCTCCATCCACGAACGGATGAGACCAATCAGTCAGGCCCTTCAGCATTTGCAAATAGACGTCTTTCCTTAGCCTCACTTTGTCCACAGACATAGCCACTGTGCTGCCCTTCGTGCAGGTCTTCTCGTTGGGGGTGTTTCCTCTTGTCACTGCCTTTGCAGACCAGGACTTGTTGACAGTTGTAGTAAAAATCCTCCATCCGGCCTAAAAGCCCACGTTGGGGTGATCACATGACGAAGTTTCAGGTTTTGTGTGTTCCTGTATCATAATAAATGTGTTTTTTTGCAGAAATCATAGGGAATTTTGGTAAGAATGTTACCCATGTGTTCTTTGGTCCATGAGGGGGGCACTCATTGTGCTCTTTTCCCTGGATGAGCTCTGGCTTCTCGTCAGCACTTCGGTTTATAATTGTTTATAATTTGAAAGGAGAGGTTAATTTGTGTTATGCCAGGTATACAAGGTAAACGAAGCACACAAAATCTTAGATTATTGAGAAAAACTACTCTTTACTAAAAATAACTATGGTCGATGATTTGTTTCTGCAATTCCCTTGAAAATATAAGAACTGTGGTCTCTTCAAGAAGGTATCTGCCTGTAGACTGGCCAACCCGGTAAAAGAAAGGAAAATGCAGAAATAAAACACTTCCAGACTAATCCATGGGTGGACGTGACATGTAAGGTGGTAGCTGAAAAATACAGAAATATTTGTAAGGATGATGACACAGTGTATGTGAGAAACAATTCATGAGTTGATTTGAATGTATTCTATATTTTCTCCCAAGCATAGAGCTAGTGAGTGGCAGAGCAGGAATTTGAGAGTCTCTCTTATGATTAAAACTTCATAACCAATCTATTGTATTCTACTTCGACAATAGAGAACTGATGGTTAAAGATAAAATCAGATATGTAGATGCAAAATCTTTGTGGGAACTCAGTACAGAAAATGGACAATGCAAACTAAAAGCATCTTATAGAATTGGCACAGACACAAATAGTAAGAATGATAACAAGTATCTGCATATTTCAAGGATATTATAGTCTACTAAACCAAAATCTAGAACATTCTAAATGTTTAGAGAAACTACTCCTAAGTTCATCTTCACAATAAAGATCCAAATGGCAGGGCCATGAGAAGGGCCATGGGGAAATAAGCATCATAAAATACATGCAGTCAACAGGGAACCGCTGTACTTGGAAATGAATTCCAGGAGGTGGGGAAATCACGGCAGAGGTCAGAGTAAAGGGAATGTGATTTTGCAGCATGGAATGTGAGGAGACAAGATGTCTAATGAGAGGGGGGACTGCTCAGCAATGCCATTCTGTCTAATCCCGAGTGAACTCATTGAGCAAAAGATGCAGGAGGCTGGGGGTTGGGAGATGTGTGCTTACATAAGAAAACTCTCTTTATGGGAGATATTAGCAAATGGTATGGGCTACCATGGGGGTAGGAAGTCACATCTCTGGAGCTATTGAAGCATCAAACAAACAACCAGTTTGCAGATACTGGGATGTTGTATCTTTGATTTGCAGTCTCTGTGAGTGAATTATGACAGTGGACTCTAAGGGTCCTTTCTACTAATGAGTCTTTTTGAGGTCCCTAAATTCTCTGTCTTGTTCAAGCCTATAACTGAGTGCTTGCTGGCATTGCTGTCAAGTATTCAAAGTCATAACATTAAAATAAATATCAGTGCACCATGAAATTGTTATCCATCCATCTAGGGAAAAAAATCTCTCTCTCCCAAAATTCTTTCAAGTTGATTTTTTATCATTGTAACAAATCAATGAGGGGCTGAATTTGATTCTTGAAGACTCAGATAACTGATATCGTTTACTTACAAAGAATGAGTTCACCTCTTGGGGCATAACAACTTTATCCATCCCCATAAACTAACAAGCCCATTTATGAAATACAATTATAAAGGTAGTAGCTATAGTTTTATAGTCTATTTGACCAGT
Organism: Tonatia bakeri; assembly: GCA_004024845.1. Classification (NCBI taxonomy): domain Eukaryota; kingdom Metazoa; phylum Chordata; class Mammalia; order Chiroptera; family Phyllostomidae; genus Tonatia; species Tonatia bakeri. Next base: position 56,682 of record PVIA01009258.1, read on the forward strand.
TAGCATGAGTGTCAAAAAGGGAAGTCAAATAATAACAGGAAGTTTACTTTCTGAGCAAAGAATCAGAAGAAGTAATTTAGAAGAACAAAACGTTTAGTGGTATCTCCTGCATTCACGCCAAACACATGGCCTTGCCCAAGGAACTGGAAGGCTTGGGTGCAGTGTCCCCTCCCCTGTGCGGTGAGAGCTGGGCACTGCCACCTTCGCCTGTGTGCCTCTCCTGACTCTGCGCTTCCACAGTTGACTGCCACACATTTAAGAAACACACATTAATTTGTCCAAGTCCTCATCCAGGCTAGCGGATATACTGCTCATCTTGATAACATGCTTTCTCTTTGAAGTGCCTTGCATATACCAATTCTGCTTCTGTTTGTGTCTATAAGGTCAGCTTCAGAAGGGCAACCCTGTCATCTGTAGAGAACATGACTGTGCATGTAAAATGTCCAAAAAGTCTATTGAGCAACTATTAGAAATAATAATAGAGCACATTTCTGTAGGCTAAGAAGTCCAAGAGCAAGTTGATCACAGATTAGGTGACTGTTTGAACCTACTTCCTGGTTTGCTAATGGCTGCTTAATTGCTGTATCCTCCAAAGACAGAGAAACAGAGGGGTGGGGCAGGGTGGGGGGCTCTGGCCTCTTTTTCTGGTTATCAGAGCATTAGTACTAACAAGAGGGACTTGTCCTCATATCCTCAGCCAAATACAATTACTCTCAAAGATTCCTCCTCCAAATGCCATCGCAGGTGCTAGGGCTTCAGCTTGTAAATTTTGGGAGGCGACAAACATGCAGTTCATAGTAGTGACGCAACAAACACATCATCTGCAATGTGTCCTCTGCTCCTCTCAGATCAGTCTTTGTTTCTTTAAGGCGGCGGAGGGCCACGCTTTCTGAATGAGAAGAAAAGGAAGAGAAGGAGTAGGATTGGGAGACAAGAGAAAAAGGAAAGGAAATTTATACCTCCAAGAACTAGAAAAAGAAGAATTCAGAAAGACCAAAGTTAGTGGAAGGAAAGAAGTAACAAAAGCAATAGCTGAAAGAATCAAAATACAGATTAAAAAGACAATAGAAAAGATGAGTGAGACTAAGCTGGTATTTAAAAAGAAAAAGCAATTGAAAAACCTTTACCTACACTCGCCAAAAAAAATAGAGAAGGCTCAAATAAATAAAATCAGAAATGAAAGAAAACCTTACTTGAACAACAATAACATTCAAAAGTTTTTAAAATTTTTTAAAAAAGATGTTACGACTGATGTATGAAAAATATAAAAAATCATAAAAGACTACTAAAAAGAATTGTATGCCAAAAAATTAGATAATCTAGAAAAACATAAATAATCTCTTAGAAACAAAACCTGACAAAAATAATTTATAAAGAAATAGAAAATCTGAACAGAGTCATACTAGAAATAAATTGACTCGCTAAAAAACCTCCCACAAACATAAGTCTAGGAGCAGATGGCTTCACTAGTGAATCCCACCAATCATTTAAAAAAGAATTAATACCAGTGTTTCTCAAACTGTTGCAAGTAATAGACAAGGAGGGAACACTTCCAATCCCATTTACGAGGCCAGCATTACCCTGATACCAAAACCAAACAAGGACACCAAAGAAAGAAAGTTACATGTCAATATCTCTAATGAACAGAGATGGAACATTCTCAACAAAATATTAGCAAAGAGAATTCAACAAAAGACTAAAGGAATCATATACCATGGTCAAATGGGATTGATGCCAGGGGTGCAAAGATGGCACAATATCCGCCAGTCGGTGTGATTCACCACATTAACAAAATGAAGGATAAAAACCATATGATGATCTCAATAGAGTCAGAGAAACATTAGACAAACTTCAACACCCACTTATGCTAAAAATATCAACAAGGAGCGTATAGGAGAACAAACCTCAACATAATTAAGGCCGCATATGACAAGCCCACAGCTAAGTTTAAACTCAATGGTGAAAAGATGAAAGCTTTTTCTTTAAGATCAAAGTCAAGACAAGAATGTCACACAATTCTTTCATTCAACATAGTATTGCAAGTTCTAGCAAAGTAATTAGGCAAGAAAAAGAAATAAGGGCATGCAAATCAGAAAGAAAGAAGTAAAACTGACTCCATTTGTGGATGACATAACATTATATATTAAAAAACCTAAATACTGTTAGAAATATTAACAAATTCAAGAAAGTTTCAGTCCTGGCCAGGTGGCTCAGTTGGTTGAAGCATCATCCCATGCACCAAAGGCTGTGTGTTCAATTACTAGTCAGGGCACACACCTAGGTTGCAGGTTCAATCCCTGGCTGGGTCATGCAAGGGAGGCAAGAAATCAAGGTTTCTCTCTCACATCAATGTCTTTCTCTCTCTCTGTCTCCCTTCCTCTTTCTCTAAATATTTCCTTGAGTGAGGATTTTAAAAAAGTTACAGATTATAAAATCAATAGTTTATAGATTATTTGATAGTCGACCTTCCCCAAAGACAGCAGGAAATATCACATGACCATGTGATGTCATGTGACCAGCAATGTTTCTAGGGATGGCTCCTCACTGTCTCATTTCTGGAGAAGGTTATGAAGTACGATTTCCAATTAAGGAAAAGATCAAAAGGTAATTTACATAAACCTCAAGGAACAATTTCCTTCTAGACAAATCCAAGGTAATTATCAAAACAAAAAAAACAACAAGAAAACTCCAGCTTATTGGTCACAATATTGGGGGTTCAGAGTATAAAAGCCTCAGAACAGAAGACATCATCAGAATCTGAGAAACTCACCTCTCAACAGGAACCCACCCTGCATACCTGACACCATGTGTTGCTCCCCTTGCTGCCAGCCTACCTGCTGTCAGACAACCTGCTGCAGGACCACCTGCTGCCAGCCTTGCTGCCGCCCTTGCTGTGTGTCTAGCTGCTGCCAGCCTTGCTGCTGTAGCACCCCTTGCTGCCAGCCCAGCTGCTGTGGGTCCAGCTGCTGTGGGTCCAGCTGCTGCCAGCCAGTTTCCTGTTGTCCCGTGTATGTCCACAGAACCTGCTACTACCCCACCTGCTGCTGCGTGCCTGGCTGCATAACCTACGGCTGTGGGTCTGGCTGTGGGTCTGGCTGCGGCCAGTCCTGCTGCTGCTGATCACCTTGCTGGAGAACCACCATCTGTGTAAACACCTTCTCTTAACTGACTTGCCATTATGGAAACCAATTGTCTTCCTCAACAATTATGCTGGACTATAACTTCTGTGATTCATCAGCTTGATTTAAAGTTCTGAGCCAGTTTGATGGAGTTCACAGGAGTTCCACCTTCCTCCTGCACATGTGGATCATGTGTCAGTTGCATGCATCCTCCATGTGGAGTTAGGGCCTTGGCTTTGATTTTGAAGTAGGATCACCCAGTTCTTCCAAGTAACTTCTTCTCATAACTTTTCCCAGGTTTCTGCAATTGACTAATGATCTTCCTAATCATACATTCTTTATCAATGTACTCATGGTCCTTGTATCATGCTTTCCCATTTTATAATCGCTGTGAGTTGTCTTTGTAGAAGCAGGAGTCGTACCTATGTTTCTTAATAAAATCTATACTGTAATTCATCCATATTGTGTTTGATTTATTGTAGAGAATTCCTGACATAAGCGTTTAAATATAGATTGCATAGCATATGCATTATCCATCTGAGCATCATAAGAGCCCTCCCCCACCATCAGTATCACAAAATTTCAGGGGGAAAAACATTTCATTGTGCAATGTCAAGTAGCTAATACTGAGCAGACTCAGATCCACCAGGGGCGTCTTTTGTTCCAGCTCAGAGGCATTAACATCTACATCTCAAAGATGTAGATGCCCGAGGCTCCAGATGCATCAGGTTGACATGCTGGGTTTGCTGTCATTGCTCATTGATGGTTGTCACTGAGCTTGGACTCACCCTGGGACACTCCAGTGAAACCCTGCATTCCAGGTGTACTCTCCCAGCTCTCTGCCTTTCCAAGATAATTATCCCTCACCAAATAGTAACTGCTTTCTAGGAGTCCAAAATGGCCAGATGAAGTTGTGTCCCCTGACAAAAAGTACGTCTTTCGTAGGAATAAGATTTTTAACCCGAGAGCTGAAAGCTGTTGTAAGATGAGAAGCGCAGATTCCCAAGTATGTCACTGGGAGGTAACTTGAGAAGGTTCACTCCAGCTTCCACCCATCACTTTCTGAACTCATGTGCACTACTTTTTTATGGATATGTACGCCAACCATATCATGGTCACTGGACTGAGGCATATTCCACATCCAGAAGACACTGCAGCAATCCTGCAGGCTGTGACCTCTAAGTTGGTGTCTTTGCTGCACACATAAGAGACCATTTTAACTTCTCATCAGCCCTGCAATTTCTCTGTCATGTGATTCATGGTAGGACTAGTAGATCCCATGTTCTTGTGCCTATTGTTAACCTTGTTCACTAAAAATGTGGGTCCCTTGGTCCAAAGGGATGCTATCCTATGGCAATAATACTGTTAGCCGGTAGATAGATAGCACTGCAGACAGGGAAGACAGTTCATGCACCAGGCATGTGCTCACAGTAAGGAGGAAGCACTGTCCCTGCTTGTGGAAGTGGCCTGATGTAGAGTGCTGGCCTCCCTGTGGGGTGGGAGGTTCCATGAATGATGTTATTGATGAGGGCTCAACCCTGTTCTTTGCTGTGACAACAGCACATACAGCAGATGTAGCTGAGGGAGAGGGAGCCGTTATGTGAGGTCCACCCACAGCCTCTGCATCCCTGCCACCGTGGCTACTTTGTTCATGCTCTCTCATGCAGTTATTGGTGCACCTGATGCTCACAATGAAACCACCCACCGATGCTTTTCTCAGAATGTACTCCCACCATTTGCGACACATGACTGTATTTACACAGCATTCACATGGATTAGGTATTGTAAGTAATCCAGAGATGATTTAAAGTATATGGGAGGATGTGCATAGATTATATGCAAATGCGACACCATTTTATCTAAGGGACATGAGCATCTGCAGACCTGGGTAGCACAGGGGTCCAGGAACCAATCAGTCCCTTTGCATGCTGAGGGATGACTGTACTCTTCTATTTGACTGTCATACCCATAGCCAAGATCTAGTGTCTTCTAATTCCATCATGTAGAACACACGTTTGAAGATACAGTAAGAGGTAAATGCATGCATTCTCTTTGAGGGATCTTATGCAGAAAACAGACGATGGACCCTCGAAACAACCTTACAAAGTGACACAGATAAAACTAATGAGAACTGAATGGAGATGTCCATAGCTTTCACAGAACTTGTGTTCCACTAAAATAGAATCTAATGTATTTAAAATATACAGGATAAGTACTCTAAACCTAATCCAAACACCAAAGATCTAGCTGGAAAGGTCAGAGACAGGGGCCTTGGTGGAGGAGGCAGGTGGGGGTGTGGGGGGTAAGCATCTTCAAGTTCATGCAGGCTCCAGGGAATTGCTATTCTTAGTCAGAAGTGCATCCCTCGTGGTGAGGAAAATCATGCGGAGACTGGAGTAAAATGAATGTGATTTTCAGTACAGAATAGCAGGCGACAGTTTGTCTAATGTGGGGAGAAATTTCTTGGCAGTGCCGTTCAGACTAATACGAGTGATCCCAATGCAGAGAAGATGCCAAGGGCCAGGGGAATTGGATGTTAACCTAAGGAAGCCCCATTTATGGGAGATGTTAGCAAGTACGAAAGGCTACCGTGGAGGCAGGAACTCACATCACCATAGGCATCTACATGTCCACTAAACACCCGGTTCGCAGACACTGAGATGTTGTATCAAGGGTTTTTCAGCTTCAGGAGCTCGATTTTGTCAGAGAACTCTAAGGTTCTCTGCATTCCTGAGTGTCTGTAAGGTCCCTAAATATCTCTGTCTTGTTCAGTCAATGCAATTAGTTGACTGATTGCTGACACCGTGTCATTCCCTGAAGTCCACAGCATTCAAAGGCATAGCATTTTGAAAGAAAAATACAGGCGTTTTAGGAAATGAGTTAACCATTCAATCTGGGGATAAAAGGAAGCTGTCTTTCCATTACCTTAACAAACATAGCCGAGCTGAACTTCACTCTTGGGGGGTTAAAAAGATGATCTTATTTACATAGGAAGGGTGAGCCCACATCTTAGGGAATGACAACTTTATTCAAGCCCATAAAACTAACATGGCAATTTATTGGTTACAGTATTAAAAGTAATACTGAAGACTTTGTAAGTCTGTGGGACCAGTCGTTTCCCTGTGCATGCATACCTAAAA